>PVIC010035769.1:0-18877 GCA_004025085.1 Thryonomys swinderianus
TCTTTCTTTCTTTCTTTCTTTCTTTCTTTCTTTCTTTCTTTCTTTCTTTCTTTCTTTCTTTCTTTCTTTCTTTCTTTCTTTCTTTCTTCTGGTGCTTGGGATGAAACTTAGGACCTTGAACTTGCAAGGCAGGTGTGGTGCCACTGAACGAAATCCTCAACCCCTCTAGTCCAATTTCTTCTACATTTTTCATTAGTTACATGTGGGAACTGGTGGATAACTATTCTCAGTGCTCCTCTCTGGCCTTTGAGTTGAGAGGTTGTGTCAGTCAGCTTCCCGCCACTGCGATAACCCTGAGACAGTCAGCTCACAAGGGGGAAGGGTTATTCTGGTCCATAGTTTCGGATGTTTCAGTCTACAGTCATTAGGCCTCATTCTCTTTGGGGCTGTGGCAAGACAATATGCTATGATTTGAATAAAAAAAATCCCCCAAAAGTCTTCTGCGTCCAGAGATGGAACTTTTGTGACCTGACTAGATTGTGACAATGGAATGAAACTCTGAAACCGAGAGCTAAAATCACCCTTATCACTTTCAATCGTGTATGTCAGGTACATAGTACATCACAGGAGTGTGTGGTCAATCACATCATGGAAGCCAAGACAGGAGAAAAGGAGGGGGCGTGGGAGGGGGATACCAAGGGGGAGGAAGAAGAGGGTGGAAGGGGGGACAGAGAGAACCAGGGACACCTAACTTCCTCTCACTAGGATCTGCCTTTTAAAGGTTCCCCCATCTTCCAGTAGTGCCGCTGGCTCGACCATGCAGGACTTTGTGGTGCACTTATAGAAACTTTGGCAGAGAAGCAGGGAGGTTTATGGTTAACCTGACATGCGACACTCGCCTGGGCCGGGTATGGCAGGCAGAGGGATCCTCAGAGAAGACCCTGCATCGGTAGAATTGTGAGAATTTAATGAGAGAAAGAGCATGAATGCTCTTAGAATGTGTAGTAAGCATTCAACAAGTGTTCTCTTCTTTCTCTGTCCTAAAATTACTTACCACCCTGACCTTTAGGTCTTACCAACTCTTCTACCGAGTGGTTTAGGAATGTGGAAGGGAGGCTTTATGGCAAGAGAGCTACTGTTTTTACTTTGGCTAGGATGGTGAGGGCATCACTTTCTCAGTCTAAATTTTGGCACTAGAGCAGCCTTCAGCCTGAGTACAAGTATCTTCCAGTTTGATTCCATTCCAAGATCAAATGTGGTCACTCAACCAGGACCAGGTAATCAAAATGTTGGGTGCAAAAGAGCAAGACCCTCCAGCATTATGGCGTTCTCTTCCGCCCCTCCCTGCCCTCTGCCTCCCTCCCGGACTCTATCTCTTCTTTCTTCCCCTTCCCTCTCTTTTATTCTTTCACACCTGAAAATGAAAATAAAACACAATTTGGAAGGACTACAAAGACAGTTGAATCAGTTAAGTACCAAATTTAGCTCTGCATTTCCTAGAAACTAAACAAAGATGATTTAAATACCCCAGGGTCAAAGTAGGCTATTTTAGCAATTTGGAAACAACACATTTTTAAAATCATCGTACACCTGGCTTGCTCTGAAGACTGTACTGTAGAAGATGTCATTGTAGGTGGGAAGAGATAAAAGTGTCTCAGTCCTCATTGCTGCATTTCTTCCTTGCATCCGTCGCTATTTGTGATCACAGGAGACTCCCTGCCTGCTTGTCTGTGAGCCTCTCCTGTTCAGGCCTGTGTCTGGGTTGGCCGGCGCTGGGTGCCTGAGGCAGCACTGGATGCCACAGCACTTTTCACATATTAAACGCTCCTCCATCTCGGTGAGCACAAGAATGAGTAGAAGATTTGGCAAAAGCGCATCGTCTCAGGAGACACACAGGGAAGTAAATGGCATCCAGAGGACTCCACTGCGAGTGAGACCGAGGGCGACGCTGCCCCGATCCTAGCATTTAAGGCCGTGAAGAGCCTCGAAGCCTGGCGTCTACAGCCAGTTTTGCACACTGTCTTCGGACTTTCCCTGCTGCTGAGACCAAACACTCCCTATTCAAAGTTAAAAGAGGAAAGATTTCTTTTGGTTCACAGAGAGGTTTCGGTCCATAGCAGGGTGGCCCCAAGGCAGGGAGGCAAGGCCGAGGGGCAGGGGGGACAAGCAGTTCACAGGTGGCCAGTCGCTTCCGCCTCCTTTAGCAGCACGGAAATGACCGTGTCTTCCCTCATACCGCGCCGACTTGGGCGTAGCCTTGCGGGCTGGTCCAGTGCTCCTCGTGGAGACAGGGAGAGTCTTTTCCCTTTCAAAGCCCAGCTCTAGCTTGGCCGTTGACGCTCTCCTGAGGCTCGCTCCATAAGAGGTGGTTGCTTGTTGGGGATCCGTAGCAGGTTCTAACTTTCTGACTTTTATTTTGCTTTCTTAATCAGATCCTGGGCTTACAGATAGCTTTTAGGGCATTTATTGTTTACAGGATACATTTGTCTTTGGATACTTGAAATCCAGTCTTTGAGACTCAGAAGAGCCTCTTTTGATGTAATAGTCCTGCTGATAATTTTAGAAGTGTGTATTGAGGGAACTGGGAAAAGACTCTTCTCTCTTCTCCTGTGGTTTTGCTCAAGACACCAGGGTGGAGAGCCGCACTGCAGCCTGGGTGGAGGGAAAGAAGCAGAGTCATCTCACGTACTCAGTGACGTCTGCGGGGTAATATGGCGGGGGACGCGGGCACTTAATAAGGAAGTTGATTTTCGGTGTTCTCCACACATGCGCGCACACGCACACATGTGCACTCACACACGCACACACATGCAGGTCTTCACATACACAGAAGGTAGCTGTGAGATGGATAGGAATTCTCTTGACAGTAGTAATTATTTTACCATCTATATGTTTTCAAAACCTCATGCTATATGCCTTAAATAGACATAATAAAAATAGATTTTTAAAGAGCCGAAAGCAGTTAATGTCAAAGTAGTCCTGCTCATTGTGATCCACGTCTGTGATCCAGTATTCCTAGAGGCTGAGACAGGGGGAATCACAAGTTTGAGGCCATCGTGGGCAGTTTAGTGACTTATTGAGACCCTGTCTCAAAATTAAAAGAGCTGGAGAAGTAATTCAGTGTGAAGACCCTGGCTTGAAACTCTACTTAAACGCTGGGTGTGGTGACTCACGCCTGTCATCCCAGCACTCGGGAGGCAGAGGCAGGAGGACTGCTGAGTTCGAGGCTTGCCTGGACTACACAGTGAGCTCAGGGCCAGCCTGAACTACAAAGCGAGACCCTGTCTCAAAAAAAAAAAAAAAAGAAAAAAAAAGAAAAAAAAAGAAAAAAGAAACTCTACTTAAAAAAGAAAAAGAAAAAATGCTCCTGTACTCTTGCTCAGATGAATCAAAGACCTGGATTGGGCTGGGCATGAGGGGACAGAGAGCAGGGCCGGGGCGCTCAGGAAACCTGGCCCCTAACAGACTCTGCACTCTGGTGGACCTTGCTCGGCACCGAGTGTGCGGAAAGATAGGAACCCGCACAAGGTCTAGGAAGAAGCCCCGTGCTGTGCAGCAGGGGTGGCTCCATCCGGTAGACCCGGAGGAAGGCAGAGCTCTGGGAGGCCACCAGTAGTGGCCGAGAGGACACATCATCGCCCTCAAAAGTGTACACAGAATCAATAAATAAACCTGAAAGGCCGAGGCCTCGGTGTCTGTTCCCTACTTAATTATGCTGAAGCAGAAGAAAACGTGTGGAGATCTGCTCTGTTCTGTCCAGCTGCGTGTCACTTACATCCCTCCTGGTGCACCATGGGATGTGGAGGTGGCATGTTTGCTTCTGTCTTCCCAGACTCCGAGACCCTTTCTGCTTCTAGATGTCTTTTAAACTATTTCAGTAACTATGCCCATAAGGCAAATACCTCCCAGGCTTGGAGGTGGGTTATGGCAGCATTAGGTTTCAAAACTGGATGATTGTAAAGAGTATTTTGTTGAGAATATCTATCTATCTATCTATCTATCTATCTATCTATCTATCTATCTATCTATCATCTACCTGTCTGTCTGTCTGTCTATCTACCTATATCTATCTGTCATTTATTTGTTTGTTTATTTATTTAAGGTTTTTGACACAGGGTCTCGCTCTGTAATTCAGGCTGGCCCTGAGCTCATTACGTAGCCCAAGTTAGCCTCGAACTCGAAGCAATCCTCCTACCTCTGCCTCTCGAGTGCTGGGATGACAGGCGTGAGCACAGTGAGCACAGTGCCTGGCACTGTGGTATGTGGTACCAGGGATCAAACTCAGAACCTTGTGCTCACCAGGCAGATGCTGCAACCACTGAGCTAAATCCCTGGCTTGTGTTAGGTTATTTAAAATGACATTTAATAGTGGTACAAAATTTTGCTTATCAGAAAATTAATTAATAAAAGCATTTAAAAACACATAGTTTGTAAGTGAAGCATTAGTGTTATTAAAATTTAAGAGCTAGTTAAGAATTTTGTCTAAAAATGGATGCCAGTGACAAATAAAATGTAAATACAAGTAACAGGGAAACCCTGGAATGTACCGGCACAGCTTGTGGACCATACAACACCCGGCCGAGAGCAGTGCGCCTGCGTGTCACTCAGCAGCCCGTGGGAGTAAGTCAAGTCTGCCCTTAGTCAATGCCGTGAAAATACCTAGACGCTGGAAAAATTCTCAGATGTTGATATCTAAAGACACATTGTATGAAAAGACATAAACCAGGGCAAATATTTTTCTTCCTAACTTTGAGGATACACAATGAACTGCTAATGCCTCTGGAAGAACTGTATTAAAAAGATTTCAGAGAATGCATCTAAACCCACAAGAAAAGGTGTGTAGGTGAACTGCTGGTGGTCATCATAAACACAGACAGAGCTGCAGCCATATCTGTGCAGTATTTCTGTTGTCCGTCGTGGAAAATATGATGAAAAAGACCCCCCAAACTTTAAGAGACTAAGTGGATTGATCTGGAAAGAGTCAAAGATGCTTTCCCCAGTTTAGCCCATTGACAGCTTAACAGTGTGCACGAAGCTTAGGGCCATGAGCCGTGGGGACTGCGAGCTGCTGACGAAGCCGAGAGCACTTCAGATCCACGGACACCCAGGCCTCCAGCCCGAGTGCAAAACCTGTTACTTCTACTCGGGGAGAAGAATCTTGATGGCGATCCTGATGAGCGTTTTGTACCGTGTCAACTTAGGTAACCTCATTAGGATAAAGAGGAAATTTCCTTTGTTGTATTCGTTTAAAAGATATTTTCTGCCTTACTAGTTTCATGACTATGTTAGTCTGCTCAGGCTGTGATGAGACAGGCTGGCATTTTAGACAACAGAAATTTACTTATTTATTCATTCATTTATTGTTTTCCTGATTTTTCTTTAATATCATTCCATCACACATAATAAATTATCAGCAGCCTGCTTAATGGCATCTGGTCTATCCTTTTGCCACCCCACTTGTGTTTTCTCTTACATTTTGCAGGTTGGAATTCTGGAGGTCCTGAGCGAGATGACAGCAAGTTTGGTTTCTGGTGAGCTCCACCCTCACCTGTGGCTGGTACTTCTCCCCCCACCCCCAGTACCAGGATTCAAACTCAGGACCTTGTGCTCTTGAGGTAGGTGTGGTATGGCTGAGCTACATGCTCTGGCCCTGGGTGGGGCCTTTCTGCTCTGTCCCACCACAGTTTGTTCTCTCTCTCTCTCTCTCTCTCTCTCTCTCTCTCTCTCTCTCTCTCTCTCTCTCTCTCTCTCTCTCTCTCCCCATTGAGTCAGCTTGCTGACTGACTTCTCTTTCTTTTTCTTTTTTAATGTTTCTGTTTTTTGTTTGTTTTTGAGATGGGGGTCTTCCTTTGTAGTTCAGGCTGGCTCTCAACTCACTATGTAGCCCAGGCAAGCGTCGAACTCAGCAATCCCCCTGTCTCTGCCTCCCAGGTGCTGGGATGACAGGCATGAGCCACCACACCCGGCACTGTGGTATGTGGTATTGATTGCTGGTGGGTGTGAGTCTCCACGCCCGGTATTGTTGTATGTGGTTACCTGGGATCGAACCAACGGACCTTGCACTTGCTAGGCAGGAGCTGGAACCACTGAGCTAAGTCTGACTTCTCTTTTTCTAAAGACACAGTGCGGTAGGATTAGGGTTCCACCTCTAAAATCACATTGAATTTTTATTACTTCTTTTGAGGCCCTACTGCTAAAAACAGTCACTTTTAGAATTAACACTTCTGCGTATGGTATTGGATGAACACAGTGCAGTCTATAGCAGTGAACTTCTGCCTTTGTTTGCATATGACTTCTGGAGGGGCTGAGCGCTCCTTTCCTGCTGGAGAGAGGTTAATCATCACCAGAATGTAGGTCAAAGAGGTTGCAGAAAACAATAGCAAGAATTTCTCCAACTTAACTGGTACTTTTCTCTTTGTTTCTTATTTATTTATTTTTATTTATTTTGTGGTACTGGGGCTTGAACCCAAGGTCTTCACACTGTACTACATCCCCAGCATCCCCAGCCTTGTTATTATTTTTTTACTTTTTATTTTTGACACAAATTCTTTCTAAATTAAATAAGTTTACCAGACTTGGCTCAAACTTGCAACACTCCTGCCTCAGCCTCCCATAGTGCTGGGATTACAGATGTGTACGCAGTTTAATCATTTTCTAATGGCTTTAGCTACTTCTCTCTAAATTGCTCTTGAATCTGCATCAGTGGTGTTTTTAAACTGTATCCTCCACAGCCTTTGTATTTCATGTCTAGATTCTATTTTAATGATTCTTTAAAGGTATGATTCAGATTTTATGTAAAAGTTTACACCAACTATTAAAACAACTAACAGGCTATGTGAACACGTTTGGAACCATTTTTATGACTTTTCAGTCAGGTTAACTTCATTTCCTTGAGTGCCTGTAGGCCTTGTAATAAAGATAATTAGCTATTTCTGCCTATTTGAACAATGTCATAAGAACAAACTGTCAAAAGCTGTTTATCTGTGTTAACAAACAAACCATTATGCAAATAAGGTGCATGCTGAAATGACTCCATGATTCTAAAATATTTTGAATTCTTTACTTTTTCTTCTTATGAATATAAACTTGTTGACCTAATAAAATTGTTACATATATGAACTAATAAATTAAATTTATGCAAATAATTTACGCTAAGACTTTATACTCATGCAGGGATGTAGCTCAGTGCTTCTGGTGCCTGCCTTGCAAGCACAAGGTCCCAAGTTCAATCTTTGGTACCCTGCCCCCCCAAAACCCGGTTCTACTCATCTGTTTTAAAATTTCATTTCGCAGCAGGCTTTGCCCTACAGCAAGTTTGTGAATCAATGCTCTGTTTGCTCAGACGTATCCTGCACTGCCTGTCCTATTGAGTAGCTGAAAAGCGCTCATGCTTGTCATGTGGTGCAGACCAGAGTGAAGCAGAGATTCATCTAAACTGTGGTGACGAGGCACACGCAAGTTCAGGTGGTCACAGTATGTGCCACCCAGGTGTCGGTGCGTCATTGGTTTTCAGTCTGACAATGAGCGAGCAGTCATTCATTATAAATCATTCGAATTTTAATGTAAAAACTCAGTGTTGGGAGCAGTGTTGGGGAGGAACCTTCATGTGAGTCTTTGGGATTAAGATGAGAGCCGTTCAGTAGGAAACTTCCTGACGGAAATGTCACTGGTGGTAATTACCCCTTTCCAGTCAAGCCGCCCTTTGATTTTTTTCCTGAGCATTAGGGGACCAGGCTGCTGACACAGACAGGGCAAGAAGAGGGTGCTTTAGAGAGCTGGGGAATCTAGAGGGCTGGCTGGGGAATTTGGAGCCAAGGGAGAAGCTAAGATTTGCATCCCTTGCAGGGTAGAATGGGATGTGCCTTTTAATAGCTAAACAGAAACTCACCAGGGGCTAAATGTGGTGGGACTGGTGAGAAGAAAGCAAGATGTGAGAACTCAGGAAGTGCAGGCCCTGCCATCCTGGAGGGGGCCTGGGGAGGCGGCAGACAAATGAGTTCAGGGTCAACTTCAAGGGCAGAGGCTCTAGCCTCGTGCAGCCTAAGGCCAACTTCTTCTCCATGGGATCCTCCGTTGCTGAGGTTCTCAAGGTGAAGAGCCTTTCAGAAGTTTCTGGAATAAGTATGGCACCATCTTTCCTGAAGTATGGCACCATCTTTCCTGAATCATTGCACAGTGCTTATGAGTTCTTACGTTGATGAACGTACATGTGAAAACATCATTCCTGCCCCAAAGTGGCTTTTCTTAGGCTTTTAAAAAATTAGTTGTTGACCGGGTATGATGGCTCACGCCTGTAATCCCAGCACTAGGGAGGCAGAGACAGGAGAATTGCTGAGTTTGAGGTTTGCCTGAGCTACATAGTGAGCTCAGGGCCAGCCTGAACTACAAAGTGAGACCCTGTCTAAAAAAAAAAAAAAAAAAAAAAAAATTAGTTGTTGGACTCCTTAAATCTAGTATTAAAAACATCCAGCTTCCACAGAAAATACTAATAAGTTGAAAGGTAAAACCTCTGATGATTACACAGCCTCTTTCCAGGGGAAAAATGTGTTTGCCTTTCATTCTTTAGTTACCCAGTATTATTATCTCCTATCTTCTACAATTTTTTTGACCATAGGAACAGCTTTGTAATCTCTAAATCAAGACATTGAATGAAAACTCTGGGCCCTGAATGATTTTCCTACATCAGTCTTGGAAACTTTCTTCATAAAACAGACTATGAAAATGGTATCAGGGGCTTAAAATACCTATATTTGTGTGTGATAAATTAAAAATAGAACTGGATTCTTCTTATGGTTCTGGAATAAGTCTCATTTTTCTGAGAAAATATAACATGTATGGGGAAATATACACCTTTGACACTGAGTAAAAAGGTCAGTAGATTAAGGATTTCCATGAGTGAAGTTAAAACAAATGGTTTCAGTATAGAAGTTTTATCTCTCAATAAAGAAAATGCTATAGCTATAGCAAACCTGGTTCTGTGTTAACTGGTTAATGTAATGTTCAGGGTCTTTTTTGATTGATTTCCTAGCCATCAGAGATAACATGATGACCACTGCGTTTGGTTTTTGTGGATTGGTAATGGTTCAAACACAAATTCAAAGCTTTGCCTTTGTGAGTTCAATAATTTCATCTCCGCTTAGAAATGAAATGTTAGATTTTTTTTAAAGCATCTAAATAATGCATGGAGTGATGGGCTGAGGAGAGTATTGCTAAAATTCACATCAAAAAGCATACTCTATCACCCTGCTCGCTTCTCAGAGCTGTTCCATTAGTGCCCCTTTAACATGTAATATTTCCCAATTAAATGTGTTGGTAAGAATTATTCATTTTAATAATTAAAGAGCTTCCCCGGCTCCCTGAAGAGCGTTACCATGGAGGCCCAGCTCCACTGCTGGGAATAATCACAGCTAATGTAAGGAGAGGGAGACGGTTGAGTGTGCGGGTGGCCAAGGGTGAAGCCAACTCAGCTCCTCCCAGGGCCTGGGCCCGGGACAGCACGAAGTGACCTTTTTGCTGTAGTAGTTACGATGATGTGGGTTAGTTCTGTGGCCATTATGAAACATGAAGTTTATCAACTGTTGGGCACTGACTCTGTTTTGAGACACTCTAGAACATGAAAATGCTTTTTGCTGTTTTCAATAATTCTTATCTATTAGACGATGATTCTCATATTGGGTTTTGTGATACCTTAGCGCTGAAATTCTCCAAACGAAATTTTCTTTCATTTGAATTTAGAATAAATATGGCCTTAGGGCTTTTAAGAGGGGTCGGTGTAAAAGAAAACTTTGTGAAGGGCCTATAATCAAATGCAGTGGTAATCAATGCTTTGTACTGTTACATTGAATGTGGTCCTTGAGTGACAGGGAGACAGTGTCTTCTTGGATAGAAATGCTGGTAAATGTAACCACAGCATTAGGGAATCAATAATTTTCAAACACTTCCAATTCCAATCAGAAAGTTCTATAGTGCAATATGCCAAAGACTCCAACCCATTACTGAAAATAAGAAAAATAAAGGAAACAATGCAGCACCACTACCTGTTTTTCTCCTCCTGGTAATCATATTAATAAAATACTTTGTGCCAAAAAAAGTGCTTCCTATGAAGTACTGTTCTAAATACATTGCAGAAATTGATTAACTATGATTCATAACAAACAGGTCCTAACTTTCCATACTTTGCTAATTATACTGTGGTAGTAACTATGCTGACAAGTCTAAGCACTACGCTTTGTGACTGTTCAGGCCTATACACTCAGAAACACTCTTGCATTTATTCCTTTGATTCTTTCAACAAACCACCGGAGTAAGGAGAGCTATTTTTATGTTATTTATAGAGAGACATTATGAGGCTTTCCAGTTTGAATTCCTAGCATTTTTAAGTTGGAAGGGTTTTGCATATTTTTTTAATTAACCAGGGGGAAAATTGACTTACAATTTCATAGTTTGTTTTAAAAACCATCTTTTTTTGGCTTTCTTTGGTAAGAGGCAGCTTCACATAAGGGTTTCTCGGGAACGCTCCAAGAACGAAGCGGCTTCTTTCCATAGTTTTCATTACTTCTTATCTTGGATTGACCTGGGAAGTGGAAAAATGAAACATGACAGAAAAGGGACAGAGGACTGATGGGAAGAAGGGTGACCTTGTTTTGGGTTCTAATACTCTGCCCGGGGTGGGACAGAACAGAGCGCTGGATTTCAGGCTGTGGTTGTCCAGTGGGATGGCTTTCTCAGAGCTTTTGTCTACATTCGGGAGTAGTCCTGAAGGAGTCATGGTGGGTGAAGGCGTGCAGAAGCCTGTGCTGTGGAAGCCAGCTGTCCAGCACTCCTTCCTGAGTGGATCTGATTCTCCATCTGTTGGCAGCCTGACCACCGTCTTCTCCATAATCCAGAGCCTATCTTGGCAGATGGTTCTTACACAGAATTACAATTGTTATAGTTTCTTAGGGAGCTTTTTTAGTCCTTGAAATTAAAGTTAACATTTTAGCTGGATCTTTCTGTATTGTTGTGATATCATGATATAGTAAGAAATATATATTTGATCTTTGTCCTCAGTTCCTGAAACCCTGGTAGTTTTCCACATGATAGAAACATCTTTTGTTCATGATAAGCCTCCTTCAACTGTATCTAAGTCTATGCTTGGTGACCTCCAAGACATTTTCAAGATGGGGGCTGGTAGTTAGAGGAACCAGCTGTGTGATGAGACAGAACTTTCACTTTCTCATTCCCTGATCTCCAGGGGCCAGAGATTGAATTGATCACCAGTGATCAGTGATTTAATTATGCAGCTCCCATGGGCTCCATGAGCATCTGGGTTGTGCTGTGTGAGGAGGGGCCATGTCTGGCAGGCATAAAGCTCTGCACACTCTTCCCCTGTACTTGCTCAATATACCTCCTTCTTTGGCTATTCCTGAGTTCTATTCTTTCTCAAAACAAAACAACAAAAGCTCAGTAAGTGTATGGAAAACACTTTCCTGAGCTTTGTAGAGTATTATATAACCTTTGAACCTGAGCGGAAGGTCATACAAAAGTCTGAATTTTACTCAGCTCATCAGAAATGTGAGTGATAAGAAATTGTTGGCATCTGAATGAGGTGAGTCTTGTAAGACGGAGCCTTTAACCTGCGGGTGTTTGTAGCACCCTCCGTGAAGAGAAAAAGACAAGACACCTCTTTTGGTTTGTCCTTCAAACCCCTGATCATCCCAGTCATACTGTTTTGCATACTCCCAATTAATTAGGGCTTTTTATTTATCTGACTGACTTAATCAGTACATGTTTACTTGAAGGAATAAAACTTTTCCTGAACTGCATTAAGTCTCAACAAATTAGTGATTAATTTTAAGGACACAAAGAAGAATTTCAAAGTAATCTACAGGTAGGAAATGAACTATGCCTTCTCGTGGAACTGGGATGTTGCAATATTAAGTCAAAGTATGTAGTCTCTTATGTTTTTCTTCCCAGAATGTCATTGTACTTAGTGTTTGCTATTAGTGGCACCTCTTTAGGCCGTGTTTTGCTACTGAGACGGCCTATTTTATTTTCTTCACAGTCATTATTAGTGAATATTAATTGTATGAAAAAAGAGGTTTCTTTGTGAAATTTCATATGTACCTACAAGGTGCTTTGATCATATTTACTTTCCTTACCACTTCCTACCTCAGTCCCTTTCCCTTTCATAAAAATCCTTCTACTTTTATTTAGTTTTTTCTAGATTCCACATATGAAAGAAAATATGTAATGTGTGTCTAATTTATGTTCATTTTAATTAACATGATCATTATATATTCTAGATAGTAGTCCTTTGTCTGACAAACAGCTAGTAAAGATTTTTTTCCCATGGGCTGGAGATTTAACTCAGTGGTTCCAGCGCCTGCCTTGCAAGCACAAGGCCCTGAGTTCCATCCTGGTAACCACACACAATGCTGGGCGTGGTGACTCACGCCCACCAGCCATCAATACCACATAGCACAATTCTGGGCGTGGTGGCTCACGCCTGTAATCCCAGCACTTGGGAGGCAGAGACAGGAAGATTGCTGAGTTCAAGGCTTGTCTGGGCTACATAGTGAGCTCAGGGCCAGCCTGGACTACAAACCAAGACCCTGTCTCAAAAAAATAAAAAAAAAAGAAGAAAAGATTTTTTTCTCATGTTGCTGGCTGTCTTTTAGCGGTGCCAGTGATTTCTTTTGCTGTGCAGAAGCTTTTTAGTAGTATGAGATCCCATTTGTTGATTCTTTCTGCTTGTTCTCATGCTATAGAGGTTTTGTTCATAAAGTCTCTACCTAAACCAGTGTTTCCAAGAGTTCTACCTAACCTGTTTTGCAGCAGGTTTATCGTTTCTCTTTTAATGTTTAAGTCTCTAATCCACTGTGATTTTAATTTAGTACACAGTGAAAGAGACAGTTCTAGCTTTGGTTTTTGGCAGGTTAAAGCCCAGTTTTTCCAGCACCATTTGTTAAACAGGCTGTCTTTCCTCTACTGAGCATGTTTGGCTCCTTTGCCAAAGATAAGGTGGCTTAATCTATTCCACTGGTCCTCAGGTCTGTTACTTTGCAAATACCATGCAGTTTTTATCACAGTGGCTTTATAGTATACAGTTTTAAGTTGGGGATTATAATACCCCCTGCCATGTCCTGGTTGCTTAGAATTGCTTTTGCTCTTCTAGATCTCTTGTGGTTCGAGATGAACTTTTGGATGATTTTCTCTAGCTCTGTGAGGTATGGTGATGGAATTTCAATCGGAATTGCATTGAATCTATATAGTAGTTGTGGGACTACAGCCATTTTGATGATGTTGGTTCTCTGTACCCAGGAACAAGGGATGTCTTTCCACTTTCTGATCTCCTTTTTGATTTTGTTTTTCAGAGTCAAGGTCTTTCACTTCCTTTGTTAGGTTGATTCCTAGATATTTCATTTTTCTGGGTGGTGTTGTGGAAGGGATTGACTCCCCAATTTCTCTTTCAGTGAGTCTGTTATTTGTGTAGACAAAGGCTGTTGATTTTCGAGCATTAACCTTGTATCTAGCAACACTACTAAATTTGGTAATTAAGTCTAGCAGTCTTTTGGTTGAGTTTTTAGGATCCTCTATATATAGAATCATGTCATCAGCAAATAATGACAGTTTAACCTCTTCCTTTCCTATCTTTATTCCTTTTATTTCTTTGTCTTGCCTAATTGCTGTTGGCTAATATTTCCAGCACTATATTGCACAAGAATGGTGACAGTGGACATCCTCGTCTCGTTCCTGATCTTAGTGTAAAAGGTTTCAGTTGTTGCCCATTTAGTATGATGTTGCCTGTTGGTTTCTTGTAAATAGCTTGTGTTAGATTGAGATAAAGCCCATCTATTCCAATTCTCTATAGGGTTTTGATCATGAATGGGTGTTGGATTTTGTCAAATGCTTTTTTTGATCATCTCCATTTCCATCCTTTTCCTGCAAATAACACAATTTAACATATACACCAAACTCATAGCAGATATCATACTGAACTGAGAAAAACTGAAAGCATTTCCTCTAAAATGAAGCTGACAAGGGGCCCACTCTCCCCACTGCTATTCAGTATGGTACTGGAAAATTTAATTACAGAATCAGGCAAAAGGAAGATATAAAAGGGACATGGAATGAAAAAAGGAAGTCAAATATCCCTATTTGCAAATGATATGGTTCTATACCTAGAAAACCCTAAAAAGTGAACCAGCCCAGGGATTTAGCTCAAGTAGTACCACGTGTACCTTGTAAGCACAAGAGTCCGAGTTCAATCTCCAGGACCACACACACACACACACACACACACACACACACACACACACAAAGTGAATTCTAAAAAGTGAAACCAAAGCCTCTTAGAACTGATAAAAATAGTTAAGTGTCAGGATAAAAAGATCAACATACAAAAATCAGTATCTTGAAAAAAACTGATGGTAAATAAAAAGGAAACAAAGTTTTTGTATATAGAGGTGGGGGTGGTAGGGTGGGCAGGGGAAGGGGGAAATGAGAATTATGTCATGTCATATACTGTACAAATTCCCAATGTGGAGTGTAATTGTGATGTGTATATATAATGGACCAAAATAAAAGACAAACGATAAGGAAAAAAAATCAGTATCATTCCTATACATGAAAATTGCCCATCGAGCCTTATAAAGTGGGAAGTTCCTCAGAACTAAAAACAGATTTAGGTTCTGGGTGCCCAAATAGAAAAACAAAGGACCCAAATATAAAAATAAGTGGCCACTAGACTAAGTGATCTATGAGTATACACAGTCTATTTTGCATGGGATAAGCTTGCCAAGGCCAGTTGACTGTGGCCAGTGAGCAAGATGCCTTTCTACATAGAGCTGGGCATTTCTGGTTGCAAGTAGATTCTTTCTTCTTACAAAGTCAGGTGTGAAATCATTCCTTGGGTAATCCTATTTGTCTTTTTTGGCACCAGCTCATAAGCAGAACCTCTCAGTTACTTAGGAACATTGTGGTCTTTCAATGACTTGGATCCTATGTTGCCCATGTCGGATTACACGATGACTTCCAGTGGGTGCATTCATACTTCCTATGTATGTACCTCATGAGGACAGCAATGGTTACTTTGGGGCATTTTCTAGATTTATGACTTAGATTTTTTTTCCCAGTAGATCTTATTCTTTTTCCTGCTCAGAGAATAGATAAAAACAAGGCTATTCCTCGATTGGATATCTGGATGTCTCTGATAGTCACCAAATTGTGCCTAATGCAACAACTCTGTGGAGCTTTAACAAAGATTTGCCAAATACCATCTGGGAGAATACTTACCTAGATATTTAAGATAGGTAAAGCCTGTAACTGGATAAAAGGTTTTGGAAAGTTAAAATTCTACTAAAGCTGGGCTTAGTGGCTCAAGCCTATAATCCCAGCACTCGGGAGGCAGAGCCAGGAGGATTGCTGAGTTTGAGGCTTGCCTGAGCTGCATAGTGAGTTCAGGGCCAGCCTGAACTTCAAAGCAAGACCCTGCCTCAAACAAACAAAAAATTCCACTAAAAAATCTATCATGATACATTTTATTCACTCAAAAGTATATATTGAGGATTTGTTATATGCTATTCACTGTGTTAAACTTTACAGAAGTTAGTTTCCTTATTTTAAGAATAGCCCATAACAAAGTAAATTTCTTTTAGCTCAAGCCAAATAATTAGTCAATAAAAGCCATATAGAGCCACACATGATAAAAAACCATATATAGCTTTGTGTCTTTAACTTGATGATGTAGACATTTGGATTCAGGTGTGAGGAGGCTGGACATGTAGCTCAAAACTATAGCATCTGTTCTGGGAGAGGTTTGAGTTTGTTAATTTAATAAAAATTCAGAAGCTGAGCATGGTGGTACACACCTGCAGTTCCAGTACTCTGAGTGGCTTAGGCAGGTGGATTACAAATCTGATTCCACCCTGGACAATTTAGTGACTCAGTGAGACTCTGTCTCAAAATAAAAATAAAAATGGCTTCAGATACAGCATACTGAAAGGGTCTCAGTTCAATCTTTAGTACAGCAACATCTAAAATCAAAACAAAACAAAAATCTGAAAGTGCTTTTGGAATTTTGGTTTCGGTGCCTGAATTTTAACAAGCACAACTTAGTGTTTGCTATTCTGAATTGGTAAATGGTACCAGGAACAATTTTCTTTAATGTTACTGTTATTTGTGCTTTAGAGAAGAAAAAAGAAAGCTCATGGGTAATACCCAACTTAATTAGAAATAAAAGGAGTCTATAAAAAGCAGAACACAAGTAAGAATAGATATTTTTGGAAGCCTCATCATGGAAGGTGAAATGGTAATGGAAGCACTTTTCTTAGTTACCTGAAGTTGGATTTAAAAAATCATGAGGCTAGGATTTTAAATGTGAAAATATTTAGACCATAGAAGGAAAATGGAGCTGTTTAAATATGAACAAATAGGTAAAAAAAATCAACAGTTTACTTTGACATCATCACTTTTATTAATTGTCATGATGTACATCTGGATCCAATCTCCTGTGAAGCCCTGTTGAATCACAGGCAGGTGCTACAGTTGTATTTGAAACATAATGACAGAATTATGTCACAGGACAGAATTACTGGGAAAGTTTTGCTTGACAACATGGCTGTATGTGAAAGGAATCAAAAGAAATCATGCTTGTTTATATTACTATTATTATTATTTTGAGACAGGGTCTCACTTTGTAGTTCAGGCTGGTCCTGAGCTTACTATGGAGCCCAGGCAAGCCTTGAACTCAGCAATCCTCCTGTCTCTGCCTCCCGAGTGCTGGGATTACAGGCGTGAGCCACCACGCCCAGCTTTATATTATTTTGATGAAGGAATATGATGGCACGTGAGGCATTTAGTTCAGTTACCATTCAACTCAATTCTCAAAAGCGAGAATTGTGCAATCTTCCTTGTAGGGCCAGACAGTGAAGAATTTAGCCTTTGGGACATCAGTGTTTATAGCTCAAAAGTAGCCCTGGAAACAAATGACCATGACTGTGTTCCTGTAACATTTTGTTAATGAGCACTGAAATTTGAATTCATGTAATTTCATCTGTTGTAAATATTGTTCATCTTTTGATTTTTTTTAATCATTAAAAAATACAAAACCCATTTCTAGGTTTATGGACTATACAAAAATATGTGGTGGCCAGATTTGGTGCGAGGCTATAGTTTAGCAAGCCTGCTTTAAACGTCTCCTCTGTTCCTTATCTCATGGTTTCCAAACCAATTAGGATTAAGTATATTTTTGTCATGAGGCACATCGCATCTTCTGATGTATCAAACTTTTAAAATACTAGTCTGATTATATTCCTTCCACGTTCTGGTGTTGATATGATCAACGTATATTGTCAATGGATAATAATGTAAATTGCAAATAAGACCGGCCAGAGTTTCTAGGTTCAATGTTTTTAACATTGTTTCATTAACATTTTTCACTCTCTTTAACTATCTTTAACTTTGTTTAACTATCTTTTCTTTTTCCAGTTTTAAAGAATGATCCTTAAGCCCTCCCCTTCGTTTCTATTTCAAATCTAATTTGTATGTGACATATATACTCTTCTTTGGAAAAGATATCTGGCATGACTCAGACAATCCCTCTGTTCGCTCATGGCTTCTTACTCTTGAAATGAGAGAACACAAGGTTTAGCCCCCGATGAATACTAATAATACAAAAACAGTAAATAGAGTGGAACATCAGCCCAATTGCAGGCTTTGCATAAGAGGCTCAACCAATTTCCCCTAGCTTTGTCTGTTAATTTTCTACCAGTTGGTTTTTTTTCTCAGAAATCTTACACATCCTGTACATGGAAAAGCAAGAGCAGTGAAAGCTCATGCTTGAACTAGAAAAGCAGAAGAAACTTGTCATTTTTATCATCATAAAAGGGTATTTTGAACCAATTCAGCCAATAATGCTGAGGGTGTGTGCATACATCTCTCCATAGATAGTTCTGTGTGGCCTAGGGGATACGAAACATTTATAACGTGTAAGCCTTAGGGAGGTTTCAGTGAAAGAGTACTCCACAATATGTTTAAATAGCGAATAATGAATATGCCACGTGACCTGGGCAAGGGATGTCGGTACTGGTAGGAAAAAAAAAATCTCCTTTAATTTTCTCCTCCCAGAAGGGCTTCATTGAAAATCTTTTAGCCTCTCTGACATTCCCCTGGAAGGACTAATCCCAGAGTTCTTCCGCAGTCCTGTCTTACTACCGCGACTCTGAGGTTTTGCTAGTTTAGTGAGCACGTCTGAGGTGGAGACCCTGAAGACCCCTCCTAGCTTGACTTCCTTGTGCCTCAAATGCGTGGCGCTTGACCATTTATCCTCTTGTTTCTAAGAACACCGAATGGTGTGTCACTCATGCATGGAGTAAGTTTTCTGCTTCATTTTTTATCTCTGTTGCAAAGCGGTTTCGTCTCTACGCAAATTTCTTATCAAACAGGTGACTCAGTTCTTTTATTTTTTACAATGTTTGTTGCAATCTGTTTCTTATATTAAAACTCAGGAACTGATCACTGAAGACTGTGCTGTGAGTACTAACCTATAACCATCCCTTCCTTGAGTAAGAACCCAGCGACCTAAGCAAAATGTATTACCTTAATAATGTATTCTCCTTTCTTTTTAGTGTAAGTTAACTAACCTTTCTCAGATACTCATCCATCCAAATCCCGGGCAGGCAAATCCTATAAGCACCTAGAAAATGCTCAATGGCCACATACTGTGTGGACTTTCAATCTGGGGTCTCTGTAAGCAAACACATTTACTAGCCACAATGAATTACACAAAAGGTACAAGTTTTAGGTTTGGTGCTCTGAAAGAATACTTGATTATATCTTAGTTGTAAGAGAAAGAGTCTTTTAAGCCACAGAATTTGAGGGATTGGAGATTTAGCTCAGTGGTTCTGGCCCCCGCTAAGCAAACTCAAGATCCTGAGTTCAGTCTGTGGTAACCACA
>PVIC010035770.1:0-18908 GCA_004025085.1 Thryonomys swinderianus
TATTTTCATTTCACAAGTATGGAAGCTTTGAGTTGGATACAAGTAATATATACATACATACATAAAACATCTTCACTCCTGCTTCCTTTCCCTTTCCCTGAAAGTCTATCTAATGTTCCTTTCAGTCATGTCATGATTTTCTTAGCTACCCTGCTGTTATACATTTAGGTTGATGTTCACTTGGTTCTAATTTTAGATTATTCTGCTTGGAATAGATGCCTGCATTTGGCTTCTTTTCTCCTTGTTTGTTTCTTCCCTTCCAGGTAACTCCCCAGAAGTGGTTTTGTTGGGTCACAGCGTTTCCCAACTGCTTTATAAAAGATCTTGTCAGGGCTGGGGATGGAGCTCAGCGGCCCTAAGCCTGCCCAGCAAGCGCAAGGTCCTGAGTTCAAACCTCAGTACCTAAGAAAAGAAACACAAAACAAAAAATCTTTTCAGTGATCTGGGTGCGGTGCAGCATGCCTGTATCCCAGCACGCTGGGAGGCTGAGGCAGCCAGTTTGGGGAAATTAGCCAGACCCTGTCTCAAAATACAAAATGAAAAGGGCTGGGGATGTAGGTGCGAAGGCCCTAGGTTCAACCTCCAGTACCACAAAAATCATTCTCCTTGTTTGTGTATGTAAAATTGTTCATTCCCTTGGTGATTTTTTCCTCTTTCAGACCTGAGTCATTAATTCCTCCAAATGCCTGTCATTTTTAATTTTTTGTTCCTATTTTTCAGATAATTAGATTTATATAAGTATTTAATCCTATCCTACCTGGAGTTGTTAGGAACACACAAGCATATTAAATGTTCGGCACATGTTTAATAAGCCATGATATGCTAAATACCAGAAATAACGCTGCCATGGAAATAATCATAGTACAGGGAATGAAATTGCATTGCATTGTCCTTGAAGCTGAAAATGGAAAAAGCAGCGATTTTGCGATGGTGAAAAAGAATGTGATGGAGGTGGAATTATTTTCTATATCACCGCTACAGAAAAAAAAGGAAAAATGAAAAGGCCAGTGAAAATCTGCCCTAGGAGTTAGAAACCTCCTGCTCAGGGGGAGGAGGCCCGGTCTCCCCCTTGCAGCCCCCATCCCCGGCTTGTTCCCCAGAGGGTGGAACAGAAGCACAGCGGCAGGTTCGCGGTCATGGCTGGGCGGCGCCGAGAGCCGGAGCCCGGGCCGCAGACACCCAGCCCTGGGGACCTGGCGGCCCAGCCAGTGCCCGCACTGCTAGGACCAGGGGCTCCGCCCCGAGCCCCGCGGGGTTCCCGAGGTGTAGCCAGCGCGCGTTGCGGCCCCGGGGAGGTCTCTCTGAGGATGCTGGGCCGGGCAGCCTCCCGGGGGCGCTCGGCGGCGGCAGCGGGTGCTCCGGGCCGCGGGGAGTCTCCGGCCCGCCGAGGGGTTTCGGGCGCCCCAGCGGCGCCGTGCGCGGCCCTCCTCGGTTTCCCGGACCCGCAGCCTCAAGAGCGGGAGCGAGCAGACACCCCGGGACCACCACCACCCCGGAGGCCCCCCCGGAGCTCCCGAATCATAGGGGACTCCCTAACCTGAAAGGCAAAGCGAGGGGCGTCATCCAAGGAGTCAGCCGGGCACCGGGCCGGGCCTGCGACGCGCCACGCGCGAGCCAAGCCGCGGCACGGCCGGGCTCTCTGGGGACCCCAGCCCGCCGCGCCTGGGCCCCCAGCCCCCCGCCGCACCCCGATTCCAGCACTCCCGGCGAGCGCGGGGCGTTTACCTGCCTCCCAGGGAGGAGAGGAGCTCGCGGCGCCGCGGCTGTCAGCGACTGGCGCGCAGGGAGGCGGCGCGCAGGGCGCGAGCGGCGGCGGGGCGGGGACGCGGGGCGGCGGCGCTCGGCGCGGGGACCAATCGGCGCGCGGCCACGTGCACGCTCCCGCGTCCTGCCGGCGCCCGGGCTCGCGGGGAAGGGCGGCGGGCTCCGCAGCGGCCCCGGCGTGAGTCACCGCGGATAAACGAGTCGAGATCCGCTTAAGCACTTGCACAGTGGCGACCACATCTGAGGGCATCGCCCGTGGCGTTGCTGGGGGGCTGTACGAATCATCTTTAATGGCCCTTACGGTCCGGAGTCCCAGCTCCCCGTTACATAACGGAGAGCTCGAGAAGATGAAAGGTGGGGTGTGCAATGAGCGCGAGCTCCGGGACTTCGGTAACTAGAAATTTCTAAAGGGGAATCATTACCCTCGATTGAGTCCAGTCTTTACGAATTTTCACACAAAATTGGAGTTTTAGGAAGGCCATTGGCCATCTTTGGCTCACTTCCTTCATTTGTTCCTTTCCTGCCCCTTATAATGCACAAGTGAGGAGGTTTAGATTATGATGCTGACCTGAAGGAAAACGCGCTGCGTGTAGAGCGCCCTGCACTTGCCCCAGACAGAAGGCCGCGTGGACTGTGTGCTCGTTCGTGATTTCTGCTGAGCAGTCTGATTAAAGGCGGCCCGGGATGGAGTGACAGAGAAACAGCACTGAGAGGCGGGGGGCACAGAAATTGTCGCCCACCCTGAGCTGTCCTGGGGAAAAAGGGGTATTTAGTTTACTCGCTGTGGCCAGGAAGCTGGCAAGTATTGAAGAGGGTGACAGGCCACTGGATACAGTACTTTCTTTTCTTCAGGGGTGGCTCATTGCAGGATGACATCCCAGAGGCCTTTGGGGAGGACTGGTGGGGGGTGACCTGATCCCAGAGGGCAAAAGGGTTTCTTCTTCTTGGCAAAGGGGACTGGGTAAAGCTTGATAAGTAGATATCAAAATCCAGCTTTTTCTTTTTAAAAAAATCCCATATCTAATAATCCCATACCCCCCCCCCAAAAAAAAAACAGTTCAGGAGGTGAAGGATTTCTTGGGGAGAGGGGGAGAGGGGACCAAATGAAATTGACTACCTTATAGACTATTCTGATTATTGCTTTGTGCTACATAACAACTAGCCCAGAGCTTAGTGGTTTAAAACAACCACTATTCTAGCCTGTAGGTGTGTGGCACTGAGTCTCATATGCACAGCAGGGAGCGTCTCAACTGGGAGGACTCAGAGTCTGAGATTGCCCGGATAATGCCCTGGCCCAGAGGCCAGCAGGGCAGGGTGCTGCACCTGTGTGGCTTCTCCCACGGAAGAAGCCACGGTGGATCTCTTAGTGTCTCAGGACTCCAGTGTCAGCATGTACAGTGGCTTCTGAGAATTCCTTTTATGGTGTGCCACTGACTTATCATCTGTCCTTCCAGACAGAGAGGGACTTACACTCCCTCTCCTCTCAATGGAGGAGAATTGAAGAATCTGTGGGTATTTAAAAACTGCCACAGTGGGGTTGGTGGTGTGGCTTGTAGATTCTTAGGCATTTGGCTGATCTCATGGATATAGTATTTTTTTGGAAGCAGGACCTAACCAGAAAATAAGCATTGTATGAGTTTTTAGGATGCCCTACTCCCCAAATAAACCAAAATTAAGATCATCGGCCAGGTGGATGAATTTAGTACATCTGTTGACACATGACAGATGTATTGATTCATAAAGTAATAATGTTAATATATAATTAAATATAAATAAGTAATGTTATTGACATTGATACTTTAAATGATAATGTAAATTATAATTAAGTATCTGTAAATACCCACATAAGTTCCTTTGGATGAGAACAAATGCCTATGTAAAGAGATGAACTTGAGACTTATTGCCAAATTGACCGGTCAGAGTACAGACACAACACACGAATAGTGTGTGCATTGACAACTAGTGGATGTGGTTGGGTCTAATGTGAATCTTCATAATTCAAAATATGTCACGTGTTGTAATGGATGCACTTAATGCACTTATGTGAAAGAAACATTCTGAAATTTGGTTCCTGCAACTTCTGGTCACTTGTATGGGACCATCATTCTTAATTGTCATCATTTTTGTTGCCACTCCTGTCTCATAAGCTTCCAGTTAACACTTGATTTAAGAGAAACTTGTTGCACATGAAAAAAATAAGACAGCCCTTGAAAATAAACCCTAGTGCATCTTGTGGAGCAAAAATTGATGTAAGCCGTGGTCCTACTTTGGGGAAATGTGGTAGCAGCGGAGGAGGGAGCTTCTGCAGGGGCCTGCATCATTCCTCATCCCAGCTCACTCCTGGTACCTCTCCTGTCACCACGGCCACCCACATCCTGCTCTAAGAAATGAAGGGCATTTTCTGGACTGGGTGGGTGCTTGCCTGGCCCCTGTTGTGCTGAGGCTCACAGCATCATTGGGTCATCCTCCGGAAGACTCTTCGCATGCCCCATGTGCTGGATTAAAGTTATCTTTCATCAGCACACAGATCTTTCTCAGCAAGCCCTTCTGGCTGGGTGAGGTGGCATATGCCTGGAACCCAGCATGTTGGGTAGTTGGGGAAGGAGAATTGTGACTCTGAGCCCAATTTGAGCAACTTAGCAGGACTTTGCCTTAACAAAAAGTAGAAGTCGACCCCTAGATTTACTTTATTCACAGTATTTCAAATAATCGTTGAATGTCTAGAGTGAATTAGTTATAATCTCTGACCTCAGAAATCAAAGAGGAGTCTGACACCGAGAGTGTGGCAGGGGAGGAGTCACGCACGGCCAAGGTGCATGGGAGGGAATGTGCCCCGGAGTTGTGCACTGGAAGTGGGAGCAAGGACCACAGCGCAGACTGCAAGGGCTTGGGGGAGGCTTGCTCGTGGAAGCACCGTCCTCCCCAGCCAGCCCTCTGTGAGACCCTGGGGAGGCCGTTGTGTACAGGGCCTGGCTGCTCAGTCTCTGCGTTTTGTGAGCGTCTGGCACTGCGCAGTCACCTACAATGGAAAGTACTGTACTTTATAGCCAGCATGTGGCTGGAGAGACTGTTAAAGGGGGAAAGGATTTGGACATATTTCTGTTTACCGGAAGCTGTTCTGGAGTACTGTGGAGCACCACAGGCTGGCATTTTCTCTATTTCTGATTGCC
This sequence comes from Thryonomys swinderianus, assembly GCA_004025085.1. Taxonomy (NCBI): domain Eukaryota; kingdom Metazoa; phylum Chordata; class Mammalia; order Rodentia; family Thryonomyidae; genus Thryonomys; species Thryonomys swinderianus. Next base: position 4,935 of record PVIC010035770.1, read on the forward strand.
TTTTTAGGCATTCTTTGTCTTTATTAAACAGACTCCTCTTTTTGTTTTTAAAACATATTTCATGTTGTACCATTCTTCTCTGTGAGTGGCTATGTCTTCTTAGGTTCAGCCCAAGAGGCCAGCTCTCTGGCCCTGGCTGGCTTCTTTGGAGCTTTGTGCATTTTACTTCAGTGTGGCTGTTGTGCTGGGGGAGCTGGCATGTGAGGGGGAGGAGGGTTGGGGAGTCTGAGCTGTGTCCTGCTGTGGATGGGGCCTGGCACCCTGGTGGGCCTCCCTTTGAGTCTCCAGAGAAAGAGAGCATGTCTGAGGGGTGAAGATACCCACCGGGGAGGGCCGTCCTAGCAGTAATAACAGTTTGTTTCTTGTCTGTCTCTTCTGGTCCAGTCCCTGGAAACAGAGGGTGCTGCGGATGTGTAACACAGAAAGACTCACTACTTAGAAGCCCTGGGACTCTAGAGAAATAGGAAGGAGGAAGCAAAGGTATTTTCTCTTCTCTCTGGGAAACTGTGTGGCTCTGGGGTAGCAAAGTTCCAGTAAATCCTGAGTCTCAGTGGTGGTGACTGTAGTGGCCCAAGGAAGGGGACCTGGCACCAAGGGGAGCCTGAGAAAGGGACTTGTTTGTCATGCACACACACGAGCACAGCTCCTGCAGCCCCCAGACCTCAGGTGTGCGGAAGCTGTCTTGCAGGAGAGCAGGTCCTACATGAGTCAGTGAGAGCCCAGGTATTGCCTGAATCTATTTGTAGTGTGTTAACATTTTATTCCCAGGTCTTTATTTATTTCAGTGGAGATGATAAAAATGAAGGATTTAAAATGGAAGCATATCAGCTTTTAGGCTTTCTTCCTCCTGTTTTTCTGTTAATAAAAGAAGTCCAAGTTAGCTATGCTATAATTGCAAAGAGATTATTTTGAACTACATCATGTGGACCTTGCTTTTGATGGGTTCCTGAGAGTTTGCACATACTAATATATATATATATATATATATATATATATATATATGTATATATATGAGAGACAGGGTCTCACTTTGTAGTTCAGGCTGAACTTGAGCTCACTATGTAGCCTGCATAAGCCTCAAACTCACAGCAATACTCCTGCTTCTGCCTCCTGAGTGCTGGGATTACAGGCCTAAACTACCACACCCGGCACTGTGGTATATGGTGCTGATTGCGGGTGGGCGTGAATCACCATGCCCAGAATTGTTGTATGTAGTTACCAGGGATCAAACCAGGGACCTTGCATTTGCTAGGCAGGAGCCAGAACCACCGAGCTAAATCTGTGGCCCCTATAACATTATTTCTTGAAATAAAATGTGAAAATCCATCAAAGGTATATTAGCTTGGCAAATCATCATTTTGTAGCACAGACCGTCTTTTCATCAAAACATTCTGTAGGTCTGTTTCTCAGACCCTTGGCTTGAAAGGCACATCTTCAGCTGTACTGTGTGGGCCTCCGAAGCTTGCTGCTCCTCCCGAGACTCAGCTTCCCCCGCTGCCTGACAGCTGCTCTCTGGGCCTCCTCGATCACACAGGGCTTTGTCTTCTCCCTTTGAATGCTGCCAGCCAGGGTCAGCTTCCAGCCAGCTGCTCCAGCCATACCACTCTTAGGACCTTTGATGTGATTTTCTAGTAGCGTGTCAAGCAAGAAGTTCTAAGTCTATATTAATATCCTCTAGATCTTGTTTTCAGAAGTTTTGTTCATGTATCCTTTAGTATTTTCTTGACTGGCACAGAAAGATTTTAATTACTTTAATTTCCTGATGGACTCTGTTATTTCTCTAATTGTGCCTATGCCAAGACTTCACTCAAAACAGGGCTGGCTTTATGTAAGTCTGAATTTCTCATCTGGGATGACTATGGAAAATAATCCCTACATTTTAAATAAGTGACATCTGAAAAAATTTAATAGCATACAGTGAAAGCAAAATTGAATGGCAAAATTAACAGTGTGTAAAACACATAAAATGATTGAAGGTTTTGTCAAAGCCGATATGCAATAGTATATATTTTTTTGCTTTCCTTTATCTAGTAAATAAAAAAAAATAAGACAAACCAGTATTGAAAATGCTGCCACTTGAAGCAATTTGAAAAATTACTCTGAAAATTCTGGTTTATTCTTGTCTCAATTTAGCTTCTGATTTTTCTGCTAGGGAAAAGCACTTTGAGGCTCAAATGGAATAGGAGGCTGTGGGGTAGGAGGACCTGGAAGCTCAGAGGCGTCGGGGGAGCCAGGAAGCCCGTGTTAAACTCAGGCAGGATTCCAGATCTATTTGCACTTTGTCTTGGGGAAGTAACAATAGCAACGGGTGCATAGTTTCATCAAAGGTGATAAGATGGCTCTGACTCAGTGCTGTGGTTTGAAAAGGGTCTCTTCCAAAGAGAGCCGGTGTGATGACACTAAGGGCTGGTAACTTTGAGAGGCAATTAGGCCATGAAGACCCTCACACCCTGGGGGGTAGGATTCCGTGGTATTCAGTGGCAGTGCCACACCACACTTAGCTGGATGGTCACGGCTGCTGCAGATGTTAGAATTTATTTCTTACGTCTGACAGCTTTTGGCGGTGGAGGTGGAGCTCCTGGGATACCACATATCTTTGTCAGCACCTGCAGGTGATTCAAAGTTTTGGTTAGAGAAGTAGAGAACACTGACATCAAGGAGGAGAAACCCACTCAGCCTGGCTCGGGTACAAGGCAGCTTGTGAAATTACAGACTACAATTACTGCACAGGGAATGGCCAGGCATTTGGTCCTTCTCACTTCCTTTTCAATGACTATTTTAGTTGTTTTATTCCCTTGCAAAAGCAAGACATATTCAATAAGCTTAGTGGAACATACACATAATACAGAAAATAAAATATTCATAGATCTCCGAACCCTTTTCTATGTTATGAGTACATTAACCCTTACTTAGACCCAATCATAAGTTTTGAAGTAGCCTTTTCCCAGGTAATGATATGCCTGGGGACACTGTTTTAGTGGCTGTGCCGCATTCAGCTGGGAAGAGCCTTCCTACAGCTAAGTAAGCTGCCAGGAGTAGAAAGTGCAGAAAGGGTGGGTGTGTTAAGTGTTAGACACAGGGCCAAGTGGTTGCATCAATTTACGGTGGCACCAAAGTGTGTTTTCAGTTCCTCAAGGTACAGTCACTTCTTTCTAATCATTACCTATTGATAAGTAAAAATGGTATTTGTTTTAATGCCCAGGTAATGTTATTCAATTGTTGTAAAATTAATTGTGAAATCCTGGCTCTTACAAAGAATCTTGAGTCAAAGCAAAGGGAAAGTATTTCCTAATTAGGTATTGGACTCTTGGTCTCCTTTTATCTTTCTTACTTGAATAAGGAGACTAGATATTATTATAATTTTTAAAAAAATTCTTTATTGATACAATTTATATACATCTCACAATCACACATAACATCTGGGAATTTGTACCAATATACGAGACAAGTTAATTCTCATTTTTACCCATAAGCCTACCCACCCACACCTCCCCAACCCCTATATACATGCTCTTTTATTTTCTTTCAGAATCATATTTATTCCTTCCCCTCATTACACACCAAATTTTCTTTGGAAACTTCTCATTCTACAAAAACTGTCATACTTTCTAGAGCTCATTTGCATCTACAAGTGCTCATATCAAAGAAAAGATCTGGTATTTCCTACCTGTGATCTATTTATTTCACTTATTAGTGTGTCCTCCAGGTGTATCCATTTGCACATAAATGAATCAATCTTGTCATTCTTTATGGCAGAATAATACTCCATTTTATAAAGAAACCACATCTTCTTTATCCACTCTCTGGTTGATAGACATTTGGGTTGTTTCCAAGAATGAGCTATCACAAACTGAGCTGCTATGAACAAGGGTGTACATCCATCTGTCTTTCCAATGTGATTTTTAAAATTCTTTTAGGTATATTCCTAGCAGGGGGATGGCAGGGACAAATGGGAACCCTAGTCCTAGTTTTCTGAGAAATCTCCACACAGACCTCCACAATGGTTGCACAAGTCTACAATCCTACCAACAGTAGAGAAGGGTTCCTTTCTCCCCGCAGCCTCGCCAGCACTTATTGTTGGTTGATTTTGTGATAACGGTCATTCTTTGTGGAGTGAGATGAAATCTCAGTGTTGTTTTCATTTGCATCTCTTGGATGACCAGTGATGTTGACCATTTCTTCATATACTTCTTAGCTGCTTTGACTTCTGCCTCTGAGAAGTGTCTGTTCATTTCAGATGCCCATTTTTTAACTTGGGGAGGCTGATCTGTTTGAGTTCTTTATATATTGTAGATAATAGCCCTTTGTCTGATAAACAGCTAGTAAATATTTTTCCTATATTGTTGGTTGTCTTTTAGCAGTGCCAGTGACTTCTTTTGCTGTGCAGAAGCTCTTCAGTAGGATGAGATCCCATTTGTTGATTCTTTCTGCTAGTTCTTGTGCTATAGAGGTTTTATTCATGAAGTCTCTGCCTAAGCCAATGTCTCCAAGAGTTTTACCTAACCTGTTTTCCAGCAGGCTTACTGTTTCTGTTTTAATGTCTAAGTCTTGTATCCATTGTGAATTTAGTTTTGTGCATGGTGAAAGAGATAGGTCTAGCTTTAGTTTTTGGCAGGGTAAAGCCCAGTTTTTCCAGCACCATTTGTTAAAGAGGCTGTCTTTCCTCCATTGAGGGTGTTTGGCTCCTTTGTCAAAGATAAGGTGGCTTAAAGTATCTGGGGTTGTTTCTGGATCTTCTAATCTATTCAACTGGCCCTCAGGTCTGTTACTTTGCCAGTAACAGTTTTTTTTTTTATCACAGTGGCTTTATAGTAAAGTTTTAAATTGGGGATTGTAATACCCCCTGCCATGTTGTGGTTGCTTAGAATTGTTTTTGCTATTCTAGGTCTCTTGTGGTTCCAGATGAATTTTTGTATTATTTTCTCTAGCTCTGTGAAGTATAGCATTGCAATTTCAATTGGAATTGCATTGAATCTATATAGTAGTTGTGGGAGTATAGTCATTTTGACGATGTTGGTTCTCCCTACCCAGGAACAAGGGATGTCTTTCCACTTTCTGCTCTCCTTTCCTATCTTGTTTTTCAGAGTCCTGTAGTTTTCAGAGTAAAGGTCTTTCACTTCCTTTGTTAGGTTGATGCCTAGATATTTCATTTTTCTGGGTGCTACTGTGAAAGGGATTGACTCCCCAGTTTCTCTTTCAGTGAGTCTGTTGTTTGTGTAGACAAAGGCTGTTGATTTTTGAGCGTTGACCTTGTATCCAGCAACACTACCAAATTTGGTAATTAAGTCTAGCAGTCTTTTGGTTGAGTTCTTAAGATCCTCCAAATAGAGTATCATATCATCAGCAAATAATGCCAGTTTAACTTCTTCCTTTCCTATCTTTATTCCTTTTATATCTTTGTCCTGCCTGATTGCTATGGCTAATGTTTCCAGTACTATATTGAACAAGAGTGGTGACAAAGGGCATACTTGTCTTGTTCCTGTTCTTAGTGTAAAAGGTTTCAAGTTTTGCCCATTAAGTATGATGCTGGCTGTTGGTTTCTCATAAATAGCTTGTATTAAGTTGAGATAAAGTCCATTGATTCTGATTCTCTGTAGGGTTTTGATCATAAATGAGTGTTGGATTTTGTCAAAAGCTTTTTCTACGTCTATTGAGATAATCATATGGTTTTTGACCTTGAATCTGTTAATATAGTGTTGATATTACATTGATTGATTTACATACATTGAACCAGCCTTGCATCCTGGGATAAATCCAACTTGATCAGGGTGTATGATTTTCTTGATAACTCTCTGTATTCTGTTTGCCAATATTTTATTGAGGATTTTTGCATCAATGTTCATTAGAGAGATTGGCCTGTAGTTTTCTTTTGGTGGAATCTTTCTCTGCCTTTGGGATCAAGGTGATGGTTGCCTCAAGGAATGATTTGGGGGGTACTGCTTCTCTTCCAATTTCATAAAAAAGATCGAGAAGTACTGGTATTAACTCTTCTTTAAAAGTTTTGTAGAATTCAGCAGTGAAGCCATCAGGACCAGGACTTTTCTTTGTTGGTAGGATTTTTATTACATTTTCAATTTCCCAGATTGATATCGGGTTGTTTAACATTTTTATATCCTCTTCATTCAGCTTTGGAAGTCCACATGAGTCTAGGAATCTACCCATTTCTTCTAGATTTTCCATCTTCTTGGAGTACAGATTTTCAAAGTACGTGTTGATGATCCTTTGGACTTCCTCTGGGTCTGTGCAGATTTCCCCATTTTCATTCCTTATAGCATGGATTTGAGTCTTTTCCTTCCTTTGTTTGATAAGGTTGGCTAAGGGTCTGTCTATCTTATTAATCCTTTCAAAGAACCAACTCTTTGATTCATTGATTCTTTGTACTGTTCTCTTTGTCTCCATTGCATTAATTTCTGCTCTGCTCCTTATAATTTCCTCTCTAGTATGTGCTTTGGGTTTGTTTTGCTCCTCTTTTTCTAATTGTCTGAGATTCATCATTAGATTGTTTATTTCAGTTTGCTCTATTTTCCAAGTGTAGTCATTCACTGCTATGAATTTCCCTCGCAGAACTGCTTTCACTGTGTCCCATAAATTCCTGTACATTGTGCTGGGGTTGTCATTTAGTTGTAGAAACTGTTTAATTTCTTTTGTTGCCCATTGGTTGGTCAACAGAGTGTTGTTCAATTTCCATGTGTTTGTGAGGATCTTGGAATTTCTTCTGCTATTCAGCTCCAGTTTCAAGGCACTATGGTCTGATAGTATGCAGGGGATAACTTCGATTCCTTTGCATTTACTTAAGCCTGTTCTATGAACTAGAATGTGATCTATTTTGGAGAATGATCCATGAGCAGCTAAGAAGAAGGTATATTCTCACTTTCTAGGGTGAAACATTTTCTAGGCATCTAATAAGTCCATTTACTCAAAAGTTTGATTTAGCTCAAGTATTTCCTTATTGATTCTTTGTCCAGTTGATCTGTCAATTTGTGACAGTGGAGTATTAAAGTCCCTTACTACTATTGTATTCGTGATTAACTGGCTTTTCATATCCAATAATGTTTGTTTTATATAGTTGGGTGCATTAGAGTTTGGTGCATAGATATTTATGATTGTTATTTCTTTCTCTTGGATTGTTCCCTGTACGAGAATATAATGATCTTCTTTATCTCTCTCAATCAGTTTGGGTTTGAAGTCTCTTGTATGTAAACAAGATAGCCACTCCTGCTTTTTTGCAGTTTCCTGTGGCATGGAGGATTGTTTTCCAACCTTTTATTTTCAGTCTATGGGTTTCCTTCTGAATTAGGTGTGTTTCCTGCATGCAGCAGATTGTAGGATCTTGCTTCTTGATCCAATCTGCTAGTCTGTGTCTTTTAATTGGCCCGTTGAGTCCATTGACATTAATGGTTATGACTGATATGGACATATTCAGAGTTGCCGTGTTTCCCTGTTCTTGGTTCTTTTCTTCTTTGCTTTCCCCCTTCTCTATTTAGTTTCTTGTTTACCCCAATGAATTCACTCTCCTGAGTCTCGTGGGTATGGAATTTTCTGTGTTTTTTTTCCCCAAGATATTCTTTAGAATGTTTTGGAGTGCAGGTTTCATATTTGTGAAGTTTTTCAGGTGTTCTTTATCATGGAAGTATCTTATTTCCCCATCTATTCTGAAAGATAGTTTTGCAGGATACAACAATCTAGGTTGGAGGTTGTTTTCCTGCAATGCTTGAAATACTTCCCTCCATGCTCTCCTTGCATTGAGTGTTTGTGTTGAAAAGTCTGCTGTGATCCTAATGGACTTCCCTTGTAGGTGATTTTCTTCCTTTCTCTCACTGCTTTCAGTATTTCATTGTTTTGTTGTACATCTGGAACCTTGATAATTATATATCTAGGTGTAGATATTTGTATGTCATGGCCTTTTGGAGTCCTATAGGCCTCATTTATCTGTATGTCCATTTCTTTTCCGGTGAAATTTTCTGTTGTTCTCTCTAACAATAGCTTTTTTTGAGACAGGGTCTCGCTTTGTAGTTCAGGCTGGCCCTGAGCTCACTATGGAGCCCAGGCAAGCCTCGAACTCAGCAATCCTCCCTGCCTCTGCCTCCCGAGTGCTGGGATGACAGGCGTGAGCCACCATACCTGGCTCTGACAATAGCTTTTTTATGTCTTTTACACTGTCTCCTGCTTCCTCAGTGACTCTAATCAGTCCTATATTATTTTTCTTTGAGTCATCTAGAAACTGTTGAGTTGATTTCTCATGGTCCCTTGCTCTTTTCCATAGATTATATCTTTCCTGCTCATTGGCTGCTATGCTGACCTCTAGGTCTGAGATTCGGTTCTCTGCTTCATTCATCCTACTTCACAAGCTTTCATTCTCCTTCATCATTCCCCGGAGCTCTGCTTGAAGCTGTTTAAAAGATTCCATTGCTTCTGCTATCTTGGATTCTATCATCTCACTGATCTCTTCTTTAATGATGTCTTTCACTGTGAACAGTATCTCTGTTTTGATCTCAGAGATGAGTTCTGATTTCCACTTTACTAGATCTGCTTTAGTCACCATTTCCAAGAGTCCTGGTGTTTGAGTTTCAGTTTGCCCTATTTTCCTTTTCTCTGAATTTCCCTGTGGTGGTGATCTTTGTGTCTGTTTTTTTTGTATATTTTCTAATTTCTCCTCTTTTGTTGTTACTAATGGCATTTGTTTGATTCTTTGCCTGATGGCAGGGCAACATTTGTTGCAGTCCTCTTTCTTTCTATTATCTGGGCCCCTTTGTATGTGGCACCTTCCTGGGGTGTCCTCCTTGAATCTATAATGACCCTTGAGAGTTCTCAGTTCTAACACATCATGGGAGGTATTTGAGCAGAGCAATCATGTCATCGTTGTTACCATAATACAATCAGTGCCAATATCAGCATTAAACACAGTAAATAAAATGAAAAGTTTTGTTAATTTCTATTCTGAAGACTTTGAGCTCATGAATTAACTCTACGTCCCTATGCCAAAATTTAGAATTGATCAGCAATGTGTATACAACATTTAGGTCATAAATGTACCCTCAGAGCCATTTCGGGATAAGAGGTCCCTGGAGAATCAGGGAGGTAGGGACACAGGAGGAGAGTGAAATAGGGTTAGCAGATTTATGAAGATCACCTAGACCCGAGAACCTGATATATGCCAGTGGGTAACAGAGGATAAAAGGGCATATATAAAACCGTACCAACTGTATGCTGTAAGACCGTTGGAGACTTTGCTCACCTTCTTATAATAGTACAGAAGAAATAGGGTAGCGTAAGAGTCTTTTACTTCTGGGTATTGCTTCTGACAGGAAGATAGGAGAGAATGTGGGGATAAGAGGTGAATAGAGGGATCTAGGAGTAGGTGGCAAAACAGAAGCTAGATTCCCTTTTTTTCTTTTTCAATATATCTTGCCTGGTCTCTTGGCGCGGGTCCCGTGTGGAGGGATGCAGGAAATGGCTCCGGCTTCTCTTGGGCCTGGGTCCTCACAATGCAGCTCTGGGTGGGGTGCGGGCCGGCGGGCAGGCCTCAATCCTCCAAGGAGGGGATGGCATCCAGGTCTGTACCCGAGTTGTCTGTGCACTCCGGGGTGGAGTGGGCTGGTCAGCAGTCCTCAGCTCACCGCCTCTTATTATAATTTTATATCTGATGTTTTGGTGACCTTCATGAGTACTGTTATATTTAAAGATACATTCATGCTATAAATTAGCTGGAGAATAATGTGGAATTATGATAGGGAAATGTTGAAAGTCAGAAATTGCTTTCTTGGCAGACCTTTTTCTTTGCTTTGAGACAAGGTCTCACTACATCATAACAAGATGCCTGAAACAGTGAGCTTACAAAGAGGAGATGTTTATGATGGCTGCTGGTGTCAGACGTGTCATTCCCCAGCCAGTTAGCCTATCAACAGGGTCTTGCTTTGCAGCTCAGGCTGGTCCTGGGCTCACTATGTAGCCCAGGTAAGCCTCAAACTCAGCAGTTCTCCTGCTTCTGCCTCCCAAGTGCTATGATTACAGGTGTGAGCCACCACGCCCAGCAGTGTCATATGTGGTACTGATTGCTGGTGAGCATGAGTCACCATGACCGGTATTGTTTTATGTGGTTACAGGGATTGAACCAGGGACCTTGCACTTGCTAGGCAGGCACTGGAATCACTGAGCTAAATCTCTAGCCCCAGCCTATTGTTTTGAAGCTTGTGTTGAGGCATAACATCATGGTGGGAGTGTACAGTGGAGATAGCTTACCTTTTTTTTTTTTTGAGACAGGGTCTCACTTTGTAGTTCAGGCTGGCCCTGAGCTCACTATGTAGCTCAGGCAAGCCTTGAACTCAGCAATCCTCCTGTCTCTGCCTCCTGAGTGTTGGGATTACAGGCATGAGCCACTACACCTGGCACTGCGGTAGGTGGTATTGATTGCTGGTGGGCATGAGTCACCATGCCCAGCATTGTATGTGGTTACTGGGATCGAACTCAGGACCTTGTGCTTGTGAGGCAGGCGCCAGAACCACTGAGCTAAATCTCTGGCCCAAGCTTACTGTTTTTTAAAAAGAGATGTAATGTGAATATTTAATTTTTTCTGTATATTATGATTGTAAATACTTTTTTAGTATAATGTGTTTGTGGTACATAATGATTGGGGAATTGGTACATGTTGGTACATAACACACTTTAATTTTTGTTTTGTTTTAGTTTTTTTTTTTTTTTGAGACAGGGTCTCGCTTTTATAGTTCAGGCTGGCTCTGAGCTCACTAGTAGTCCAGGCAAGCCTTGAACTCAGCAATCCTCCTGTCTCTGCCTCCTGAGTGCTGGGATTACAGGCATGAGCCACCATGCCGGCACTGTGGTATGTAGTATTGGTTGCTGGTGGTGTGAGTCTCCAAGCCCAGCACTGTATGTGGTTACCAGGGATCGAACTCAAGACCTTGCGCTTGCAAGGCAGGTGCCAGAACCACTGAGATAACCCTCCGGCCCATTGTTTTAGTTTTTTTTTTTTTTTGAGACACAGTCTCACTGTGTAGCCAAGTCTGGCCTTGAACTCAAAACAATCCTCCTGCCTCAGCCTCTGGACTGCTGGGATTACAGGCATGAGCCATCATGCCTGGCTCTCCTTTAATTCTTTTTACATTCCCTCTTCTTCTTCTGTCTCTCTGTTCTTTCTACCCTCCTTCCATCTCTTGGTCTCCTTCTGATTTGAAAAAGATCTATCTCCTTGTTTCTCATTATCTATCTTTTATTTTGCCCTTTATTTATCTTTGGGTTTTTCATACAAGGGAAACCATGTGATATTTAAGTTTGTGCACTTGTCATTTAACATCATGGTCTCCATATACATCTGTTTTCCTACAAATGACTCAAATTTACCCTTTTTTACAGCAGAGTAGTACTCCATTGCATACAAATATTATATTTTCTTTATTGAGTCATCTGTTGATGGAAATAGAGGCTGCTTCCAAAATTTAGCTATTTTGAAGTTGTGCTACCACAAACATGTATATGCATGCATCACTGTAATATGATGACTTTAACTCTTTCATGAAGTTATCTAGATGGAAAATAGCTAGGTCAAATGGAATTTCAGTTTTTTGAGGACTCTCCATTATGCTTTCTATAGTAATTGTACTAGTTTACAGTCCTAACAACATTGTAGAAGCATTCTTTTTTCTCTGCAGTCTTACCAACATTTGTTACTATGTGATTTCTTAATATTAGCCATTCCTTCTGGAGTAAGATGTAATCTGTGTTGTTTTAACTTGCCTTTCTCTACTTCTGAGAAATGTCTGCTCATTTCAGTTGCTTTTTAATTGAGTTTTATTTTGAGAGGACCTAAAATTTTTTTGAGTTCTTTATCTTAGATATTAGTCCTCTGTTTGAGGAGTAGCTGCCAATTTTTTTTCTCTGACATGATGTTTTAACACATTAAAAAACATTTCTGGCTCTGGAGAGACTACTCCTACCTGGGCTACTCAGTTCTTAGAGGTTGCAAAGGACTAGTTGGTAACATGGCTTTAGGTCTCAATTGTCTAACCCCAGTACATACCTCCTCCACCTGGCCTACATGACCATAGCCGGAGGCCAATTCTTGTCCCTTAGCCATTCCAGAGTCAGGTACCAGGCAACAAGAGGCCATTCCCTATGTACCACCCGACAGAACTGGGCAAACTAAGGAGTCCTAACAGCTCAGCATGGCTGCACGCCTTCCCCACACTCCTGTGTTCTACCTGTTGGTCTTCCCTTGTGGCCCTGAGGGGCTTGTGGTGCCTGCTGTCCCTAGGACTGTGAGTGTAACACTATTTTTTTTCCTGAGCCTCTCCTGTTTATCTTGGCAGCCACACCTGGCTGACCATTGCATAAAGGAAACCAGGGAAATACAAATAGAAACTCTAGAGGTTCCATATGTTCATCTATCCCTCAAATACCCTGTAAGACATTGGGTTATTGTTCAGGAATAACGTGTAGCAAGACATCAAAGAGGATGAGTGTACTTCTGAGCCCGCTGATACTGTATCAATCTGGGCCATGACAAGTGATGCAGTGTGTTTAGAAGCTTGAAATGTATGTCCTTCCGTCTCTGTCCTGCAGAAAGCTGCCTCAGGAAGCTCTTGGCCCAAAGACAATAGAAATACACCTGGTCTGATGTGTGGCTCACTCTCCAGCCTGCCGAACTCAGTCTGTGTTGGCCCAATTCCAGCTCCCCCCAGATGCCTAAGTGAAAACAAATGCTTAGCGTTGAACTCAGTTTTGGGTTAATTTCCCAGCTGATACCACACTATCCTTTTTTCTTTTTTATATAAATGATTCCCTCTACTTTGAATATTTCTCTCTTTGCCCACTTGCAGGGAAATCTTTGTATATTTCCAGGTTGTATTCAAATATCACATCTGCTGTGAAATCTTCCTGGATTTGTTTTCCTCTACCATATATAGAGAGATGCAAGAGGTTTTTTAAAGACACATGTAAAAAATCTTTCCACTCTCACAACAAAATACTTCACCTCTGGCCGCTATAATGTGCAGGGATTTCTTCCTACCAGCAGTCACTTCCCCAGTGGATACCAGTGCAGAGTCATACAACATAAACTCACTTCTGACCCCATCTACCTGGAGTTACCCACTGATCCCACAAGACTGAGCCCACTTCTGGGTAGAGTAAGTATGAGCACCTGAAATGCTCACGAACCTCCTATGAATTGAGGCCCCTACGACCCTTGTCTTGGGTTCGAGTAACTTGATAGGATGGGTTATGGGATTTATGAAAGTGCTCACACTTATTGCTTTATTATATAAATAAAGGATATGATAAATGATACAGATGAATAGCCAGAGGGAAGACATATATACATAGAGTAAGGATGTGGAAAGCGCTGGGGCTTCCATGACCTCTCTAGAAGGATCAACTTGAGGACACCTCCACTGGGTCACCAGCCCATGAGCGCTTCAAGCTCAATATTTCAAAGGTTTTTACAGAGACCTCATTATTTAGACATGGTCCATGATTAACTTAACCTCCTGCTTTTCTTCCCTTCCTCTGGGCTGTGGGTACATTTGAAACTTTAAAGCTTTTTATTTCAGCTTGGTCTTTCTGGGAGCCAAGCCCCATTTTCCAGCTCATAAAGAGTCACTGCATTAGAACACAGGACACTCCTACAGCTGGGAATTTCTAAAGGCTTAACAGTCTACATCACGGACTGTGGTCAAGGCCAACTCCTAGAACAGAAGATTCCCCAAGCATCACAGTAGCTCAGGAATTTCCAAGGGTTCTAGGATCTCAGTGCCAGGAACCAGATCTAGAGACAAACATGTATTTATTATACACTAACATGACAGAAGTAGCCTGTTCTGTTCAGTGCTTTCCATGCCCATTATTGTATTTACCTTCTTCTTCTTTCTCTTCTTCCTCTTCTTCTTCTTCTTCTTCTTCTTCTTCTTCTTCTTCTTCTTCTTCTTCTTCTTCTTCTTCTTCTTCTTCTTCTTCTTCTTCTTC
>PVIC010035771.1:5796-19003 GCA_004025085.1 Thryonomys swinderianus
CTGTTTTTTTTTTTTTTTTTTTTTTTTTTTTTTTTTTGAGACAGGGTCTTGCTTTGTAGTTCAGGCTGGCCCTGAGCTCACTATGGTGCCCAGGCAAGCCTCGAACTCAGCAGTCCTCCTGTCTCTGCCTCCCGAGTGCTGGGATTACAGGCATGAACCACCACGCCCAACACTGTGGTATGTGGTATTGATTGCTGGTGGGCGTTAGTCTCCACGCTCAGCATTATATGTGGTTACCGGATCGAACTCAGGACCTTGCACTTCGAGGCAGGCGCTGGAACCACTGAGCTATCCCTCTGGCCCCAGCCCCATGAAAATTTAATTAACCTTTCTTCTAGAAACCCAGTTGTACCATTTATCCCATTAAGAACAGTACTTGGCCAGGGATTTAGCTCAAGTGGTACCACACCTACTTTTGGAAGCACAAGGGCCCCCGAGTTCGATCCTCAGTACCACACACACACACAAAAATTAAAAAGCGCTTAGCTGGGCGTGGTGGCTCACGCCTGTAATCCCAGCACTCGGGAGGCAGAGACAGGAGGATTGCTGGGTTTCAGGTTTGCCTGGACTACATAGTGAACTCAGAGCCAGCCTGAACTACAAAACGAGACCCTGTCTCAAAAAAAAAAAAAAAATTAAAAAGCGCTCAAACTACATGTAACCAAAGGTCTATTAAATGTGTCAGTTATTAAGAATTTGATGGGGCCGGAGGGTTAGCTCAGTGGTTCTGGCGCCTGCCTTGCAAGCGCAAGGTCCTGAGTTCCATCACCGGTAACCACATATGATGCTGGGCGTGGAGACTTACACTCACCAGCAATCAACACCGCATACCACAATGCCGGGCGTGGTGGCTCACACCTGTAATCCCAGCACTCGGGAGGCAGAGACAGGAGGATTGCTGAGTTCGCGGTGGCTTGCCTGAGCACCATAGTGAGCTCAGGGGCCAGCCTGAACTACAAAGTGAGACCCTGTCTCAAAAAAAAAAAAAAAAAAGAATTTGATGATGAATGTCAGTCAAGCAGGAGACCACATAAAGATTTGATGTCAGCCTCTAGCAACAAATATCTGAGGTGGGATGATGTCAAGGTAGCAGAAAATTCATGGTATTGAGTAGCTACACCGATAACTCTATTCCAAAATGTCCAGATTTGCTGAAAATGGATCTGTAGGGAAGCCTCCAATTTGGAGTAAAACCACATTATCATTATCACCTGCTGACCTCATAATTGGTCATTACAGGAAAACTAATGAGCCTCCCACAGAGTGCACCCAGAATTTGGCAGGTAATCCAGGGCAGCTCTGACTGGCAGTGGGTAGCCAGATCTGGCCACTTCTTACCCGTTCGGACTTGATTTTCCTTAGCGGCCGACACTCATTCTCCCCTCCTCTGGCTGTGGTTTAGCTCCCAAAGGATTGAGCACTGCCCCAGCTCCATAGCTAATCCTCCAAGTGGCTCCACAGCGCCTGTGTCCACCCCTGCATTTCCATCTTACTGGCCAAGACGTCTGCCCACGGCAACTGGCTGGAAGACCCCAGGACCTTTTCTAAGCAAGTCCCCACTCCGCTTGTCTTGCTCTCAGACAGAATGTTCTCCTTTTTGGAGCCGGCTACACTGTGCGACACCTTAGCTGCCTTCTCCAAATCCTTGGGAGCAATAGCAGCAACCAGGGCTCCTGCACTGGCACCAGGTCCTGAGCGCCCCTGCACATCTTTCTTGCCAGCTGCTCCTCACTTGGAGTGAGCAAGGAAGTCCCAGGAAAAGGTTTGCTAGTGTCTTTGCTACTCTTATTCCTTTTGGATTTAGATTTGCCTTCCTTCCCTTGAGGAGCTGTCACTGGGGTCACAAATTTGATATCTGGTAATGTGGCCACAGCATTGGAATCCGTCATCTCCACCTCCTTTGAGCCTGGCATTTGCAGTTTCTGCTGGTCCTTTGCCACATCAGCATCCAGGTCAATGATGAGATTCTGTACTCCAGGGTCCCACTCATTCCCACTGTCGTATGTCTCACCCGGGTTTGCATGCACTCCTTTCCCATCAGAGGCTCCACTGCTCGAGGACATCTTAGAGCCCATGTCCCACCTCAAGATTCAAGGCTCTTCCTTGCCCCTGGCTTTCCTATTTCAGCTTCAACTCAGGCCTGCACACTGACCAGCATATGCCTAGTGGACAACATCATCACTGGGGTCTGAATGTGAATGTCCACAAGGAACAGGCGAGCAACCAGAGCTCATGGTGGTTTCATTCAATTTACTCTATAGTTCATCAAACCCCCTAATTTTGTTAAGCCTTTGTTCCCATTTTTCCTCTTACCAATACCACTTACCACTTGTTTTTCTGTACAAAGCAAACATTTCTAATCCTCCTAGATCACCCTTTTTTTTTTTTTTTTTTTTGAGACAGGGTCTTGCTTTGTAGTTCAGGCTGCCTCTGAGCTCACTATGTAGCCCAGGCAAGCCTCGAACTCAGCAATCCCCTGTCTCTGCCTCCCGAGTGTTGGGATTACAGGCGTGAACCACCACGCCAAACACTGTGGTATGTGGTATTGATTGCTGGTGGGCGTGAGTCTCCACACCCAGCATTGTATGTGGTCACCGGGGATCGAACTCAGGACCTTGCACTTGTGAGGCAGGCACCGGAACCACTGAGCTAACCCTCCACCCCCACTAGATCACTTTTAAACCCACCATCTATTTTGAAATCATTAACCTGTTTTGTTCTCCTTGTTGCTTTCTTCTGCCTTTCTGTTTAGGCCTATGAAAAAGACCCAATAGTGTAGTCTGACTCCCTGGGGGTCCATAGTGGATTCTGTGCTCTGTATAAAGATGAAGCCTGGTGATTTCAAAGAGAAATGTAACTGGCCTGGAGTAGGATTTGGGTTTACTTGACACCGGCCTGACAATTTTCTCACAGACTGCTCCCAAGGGTAGAATTAGATTACAGATACTGTGCCTTGGCTATTATATCTACTCAGAATGTCTCTTGCTCCCCAAAACTCCTCCTATAATTTTGGGTAACTCCTAGGATTTTGAGTGACTTTTTTCTGCGGCTTCTCTGGTCACATTTTCTAAACTAGACATGCCTTACTTTTTTTTTTTTTTTTTTCTTTTTGAGACAGGGTCTCGCCTTGTAGTTCAGGCTGGCCCTGAGCTCACTATGGTGCCCAGGCAAGCCGCCGCGAACTCAGCAATCCTCCTGTTTCTGCCTCCTGAGTGCTGGGATTACAGGCATGAGCCACCACGTCCGACATTGTGGTGTGCGGTGTTGATTGTTGATGGGCGTGTCTCCATGCCCAGCATTATATGTGGTTACTGGGGATCAAACTCAGGTCCTTGTGCTTGCGAGGCAGGTGCTGGAACCACTGAGCTAACCCTCCGGCCCGACATGCCTTACTTTTATAAAAACAAACAATATTTTTAGCTATCATGATGACACATGCCTGTGATCCCAGCTACTCTGGAGACTGAGCAGGAGGAGGATTGCAAGTTTGAGCCAACTTGGACAACCTGTCTCAAAGTAAAAATAAAAAAAGACGAGATGTAGCTCTGTACTTCCTGGGTTCCAACCCACATACCAAAACAAAACCAAAACTAATCTCCCCCCCCCCAAAAAAAACCCCACTTTTTGAACAAAGAAGAGTAAAGACTTTTTAGAAAAGTAAACAATATACATTCTTTTTTAAAAAGTATATTCTTGCTGGGCGTGGCGGCTTATGCCTGTAATCCCAGCACTCGTGAGGCAGAGACAGGAGGATTGCTGAGTTTGAGGCTTGCCTGGACTACATAGTGAGCTCAGGGCCAGCCTGAACTACAAAGCGAGACCCTGTCTCAAAAAAAAAAAAAAGTATATTCTTATCTATCAAGAAATAATTTAGTTTGGCCATCAATTCTGCAGTAAGGAATCAAAAGCAATTTGCAAATTAGATGAGGAAAATGTTTATGAGGAGAGTGCTGAGATCTAGAGAAAGACCCTTGACGGAAGTTTATAGTCTGAACAGGGAGAAAGCACATGAGACATAAATACTGCTGTGTATTCAAAAGCAGAAGTTGACAAAGCTAAAACACAATCTAAATATTAACTTTTGATCTGATTCAGCAATCCCATAATAAATACTGTACCTCCATATAGCAAATAGTAAAGTGACACTAAAGATAAAGTTATATGTCCAGGTCCAGAAATAAAATTCAGGAATAGATACTTCTAGTATCCTCACCATTCACTGAGGGAGCACAGACTGACTGCTTGGAAGCGAGTGTAAACATGTCTTAGTGAAAGAAAATTGGTCACCAGTCCTCTGTACTACCTAAGACTGTGGAAGCAGTCTAAGCTAATTGTAGACAAGTTGGAACCAATTCTGAGAAGATAAAATATTTTTGAAGGACTATTCTATGTCATAACATTATTATTAAGAAATTAGAAAGCTAGGGTGCTAGAAATGAAACTTTTTCCCTAATTCTGAGTTGTCTACTTTAGTGGATTTATGAAATTAGCTGAATGTTCCAGAAGAAAAAGAATAATAATAAAGTATGGATTGATAGATTTCCCTTTGTCATTGGAGTGCTTGACAAAGGACTGTTTTTTCCTAGCAGGTGTGGAGTTTCCAGAAGAAGCAAACAGATCTCCTCATTGCTTTTCAGAAGCATAGAATTACAAAGTTAGAAGCAGCCATTCAGGAGGCACAGCAAACAGTGACTGGTCAGGACAAGTAAGTGACACATTAAATCCACAGATAGCTTCTTTTTTTTTAACCTTTCAGAGATGTTATAGTCCTTATTTCCTTGTGTTTGCCATGACTAAAACATTTCCCTGTGTATTGAGTATGTTGTTTTTTTCAAAAAATCATGTACAGAATTTTTGGTCGGTCCCCTCAGTCTCCATTTTTCTTTTTCTTTCTTCTCTCTGGGACCTCCTCACTTTTAGCTTCCCTCTATTTACCTGTATCAAGTACCACTTCTTTATGGAAATCAGATGATTCATACTGATAAAAATGAGTTATAGCATTTAAAAACATTTTTTAAAATTAATTTTGGTACATTTTATATATACATTATAATCACATTCAACATTGAGGGTTTGTACCAGTATGTGAGAGATATTACCATGTAGAAGAGGAATGTTATCTCTGGGGGGGTGTATTTTGGAAATCATAAGCTAAAAGATGAAATTGTTGATGGAAATTTTTAGATGAGAGCTGGCTAAGGTCATGTGAGGGGAAGTGGAGGTCTAAGCAGACTCCACTGAAAATGCACCGAGTGACTGCTTGTGTCATTGACTTGCTTGTTCTCACTGCCAGCATACTGCACTTGGCTCTTTGAATCACCAGATCCCAGATTGAAATACTCTGTATATCTGTAAGCGTCTCTCACTAAGCATTAACTAGATGTTGATAATAATGATAATAATAGTAATATTTTTATTCCATTCACTTGGAGCTTATTGCTTCCGTCTTTTGTGTAGAGAGCTGTTAATCTTGAGAAAAGAGAATGAAGAACTGAAGAAACTTCTAGCCTTCCTAAAGGTGAATTAAATAAGCTTTCTTTACTATTATATTATCTCTCACTTTTTTCATTTATCCAGTTGTATAAATATTGTATAAAACAACATTTATAAATAAATACTGTATAAAACAATATTTCCTAACCTATTCCATAGCACACATAGAGACTGATAATATTTGTATGTAAGCACCCTGCAGTTTATAGATGAGGGCACAGAAGACCTGGGAGGGCTGAAAGGGTCAACCAGTATTGAGGACACTTGTAACTGATTCTTGAATATCAGAGAATAATAACATACCAGTTAGAATGTCTCTCTCTCTCTCTCTCTCTCTCTCTCTCTCTCTCTCTGGCTCTGTTTCTTTCTTTCTGCCTCTGTCTGTCTGCCTTTCTCTCTCATGTTTCTCAAGATTGAGCCCAAGCCCTTCACACTGAGCTATATTCCCAGCCCTTTTAAAATTTTTTATTTTGAGACAGGGTCCTTAAATTGTCCAGTCTCCCAGCATATCAAGATAACAGGTATGTGCCACCACACTCAGAGAGGCAGCTCTCTTATAGGTACATCTGCTACAATTTTAAAAGTTTTTCGTCAGTAAACACCAGAAAGGTTAGCACTCTGGAAACTGAAGCAGAAGCATGGCAACTTCAATACTGATGTGAGCTATATTAGCAGGACCTTGTTTCACAAAAAGAAAAAAAAAACAGCAAAAAGAAGACAACAAACATCTCTCAGGATGCTTCCTCTAGTGCATGCTGTATTTTCTAGACATTTCTTTCATTCTAAGACTGTTTCATTTCTATAATTGTCCCATTGATCCCATTCCTATGACTATTTTAGCACGGTGTAATCAGTCCCAGAGACGCCACATTCCTCTAAACCCAGTGTGGTGGCTCATGTCTGTAATCCCAGACACTTGGGGGTTAAAGTGGGAGGAATGCAAATCCAAGAGCAAGCTGGACAACCTCAGTAACCCTATCTCAAACTGAAATAGGATGGCTGGGGTGTACTCTGTAGTAGAGTACTTCTCTAATGGGCATGAAGCTCTAGATTCAATCCCAGCATTAAAAAATAATAATTTAAAGAATTTCCAATATATTCTTATAAAAAGAAAATAAAATTTTATTCTGTCAAAGCTAACAATTTCCTAAGGAAACATTGCTGTTTATTTTCTCCTAGTAGTAGCTACTACTAGGGGACACTGCTACTGAGTTACCCTAGCCACTGGCCCACCAGAGAAAGGTTACAGCTGAGTTAGCTAACAAGACGGGGATCCATGATCCACTGCTAGGACCTTTGATCTGCAGCTTTCTTCACTTCCTTTTTTTTTTTTTTTTTAACCTTACAGGAATCTCCAAGGTACCAAAGAAACAGGTCAGTTTTACCCGTGTCTGTACTAGCCCTCCAACTTTGGAAATTTTTGTGCTTTTTAACATTTTTTACATTGATACCTCACAATTACATATATTCATGGGGCACAGTGAAATAATCTGATACAATATACAATGTGTAGTGATCAAATTAAGGTAAATAGCATTTGCTACTCCAGAAACATTGATAATTTCTTGCACTGGAAAGCTTTGAGCCTGCTCCCCACCCCCGCCTCTTTCTCTCTGTTTTTGTTTTTTGAGACATGGTCTCACTTTGTAGTTCAGGCTGGTCCTGAACTCACTGTGTACCCATGCTAGTCTTGAACTCTTGGTAGTCCTCCTGCTTCTGCCTCCCAAGTGCTGGGCTTACAGGCATGAGCCACAATGCCTGGCATTGCAGTATGTGGTCACCGGGATGAAACTCAAGACCTTGTGCTTCCTAGGCAGACGGAACCACTGAGCTAAATCCCTAAACTGACCCTGTTCTTTCTTAACTTCTGGCTGTGTAGACTCTGAGGTGGGGAAAGTGGTTGATAAATTTATAATTTACTTCTCTAATAAGGAGTTACTTACTGGTTTGAAGGTACAGCTCAATGGAACGGGGCTTGCCTAGTGTGTATGAGGCCCTGGGTACTCACATACACACACAAATGCAATCACACACACAGGCACGCACATTATTAAGAGTGTTGATATGAAATGTTAATTATAAATGCTTGCCTTTAAATGCTGCCTTATGAAATCCTGCTCATCCTTCAAAATGGACTCACATCATTTTCTCTAGGAAGACTGCATTAAGTAGAGTTAGATGTTCTGTTCACTCATACTCAATAAGTATTCAGTGCCTACTATTTATCAGGTATGTTACATGCTGTATGTATAAACACTATTGTGGTTTTCGGGATTAATTTTTTTTTCTCACTACTCTGGGAGCCTCTCAAAGAAAAAAAACATTCTAGTTATCTCTGTAATATCAAAAAGTCATATAGATACTATATCTAGTCATAGAGATACTATATATTATAGTCATATAGATACTATATCTAAGTCATCTAGATACTACATAGTGTTGGTTGAATGAATAAATTAGAGATGAAGGAATGTACGACTGGATGGCACAGTTGTAAGGTTGAGAGTACTTGGTAAGGCACTGTGGGAATGAGGAAATATATCAAAATTCTCTTGTGACTCTGGGAGGCTGAGGCAGGAAGATCATCGGTTCAAGCCTAGCTTGGGCAATTTTAGTAACTTAGTGAGAGCCTGTCTCAGTAAAAAAAGAGTTAAGGGGATGCAGCTCAATGTGAAGGGCCTGAGTTCAGTCTTCAGTATAGAAACAAAATAAAACACTCCCATGGACAGTGGAGTTAGTAAAAAGGCCTCTATGTGGAAACTTCGCTTTCATATTTTCGTGTGATGTGTGTAACACGTGAGGGTGAGCAGTCTGTGTTCATGTTTCTGTGAACAGTGATGCATCAGCCCCCTGAAGTGGCACTTAAATTCTGCTTAGTGAGAAGAGAGCTGCCTCTTTCTTTTTGTTTTTTGCAGGCTGACTACACCTCGGCCGGTAGGCATTACTTCTCCATCACAGTCAGGTAAGTAATACTTTCTTCCTCAGATGTGAGATGAGTAAATTATATCCTTTCCCTGTATGATAGATGCTTTTTCCTCAGAGCTGTGTGACTCTCCTGATCTTATGGTGTGAGAAAAATCATCTAATGAGATATCCACTCATAACTGGTTGTAGGTGAGGTGGAGCACGCCACTGATGGCAACTTCTCATCCTGCACTTTTTCTTTTCCAGTTACTCCGAGACCCGGTTCCCAGCATTGCAGCCAGGTGGTCAGGTGAGTAAAAAGTCTATAAGCAACACTGAAACCACTGGTAAAAGGAAACAATGAACGAACTATTTAGATGTGGCTCAGACAGGGATGGAAAAAACTTTAGGTGTATGTCCAAGTTTTATACCAGTTTTCATTGTTCTGTCTCACATTTTATAGTCGGTCCTCTTCTGTGGAATCTATCCCTTGCAGAGGGCCTGGCTTTGGTACTGTAAGACAAGTAAGTAATATTTACCTTCTTCTTTTTTTTTTTTGAGACAGGGTCTCGCTTTGTAGTTCAGGCTAGCCCTGAGCTCACTATGTAGCCCAGGCAAGCCTCAAGCTCAGCAATCCTCCTGTCTCTGCCTCCTGAGTGCTGGGATTACAGGCGTGAGCCACCATGCCCAGCACTGTGGTATGTGGTATTGATTGCTGGTGGGCATGAGTCTCCACGCCCAGCATTGTATGTGGTAACCAAGGATTGAACTCAGGACCTTGCACTTGTGAGGCAGGCGCCGGAACCACTGAGCTCACCCTCTGGCCCCTTTACCTTCTTTTCTATATTGAGGTTTCTAATGCTTAATGAGAGCAAAAAATTAAGGCTAAAATCTAAAATTTATATTGGATTTTTGCATAAATTATTTGATGCTATGGAGACCCTATTTTGGTTTGGCAATGGAGAAAATAAATAGGGATGGAAGGAGTGACTTGTTGAAGAGCTGAATTAATGTTGTTCATCATGTTCATCTTGTTTGTGTATTTTGGGACTGTCTTGCCATGTAATTCAGGCTGCCTTGACCTTGCAGCAATCTTTCCTGCTCAGCCTTCTGAGGGCTGGAATTACAGGCATGTGCCACCATGCCCAGCATTGTCATGTTCACTTTGGAAGTAGTAAAGTTAGATTCTTCTTAGACTAGCATGCCCACTGCAGGAGAACAATATATGCTTGAATGTATAGATATGGTGAAATAGGAAATAAGGAAGCTAGGGAACAAGGTATATCTATTAACATGTATTATTTTTCCACAGGAAGGCAGAGTCCTACAGGGAAGGAGCACTCCCAGAGACTCTAATATTGGTAAGGGGAGGGGAAAAATGTGTCAAGTGAACATAATCTGGGCAGAGACCAGTAGATTTCTGGTTTTCTATGCATCTTCTATTTTACTTTGCTTTTTCTAGAAAGTGATTCCAAATATACAAACATGCATTGAAAGTTTTAAAGTAATACTTTTTTTTTTTTTTTAAGCTGACACAGGGAAAATAAAAAGTTCAACAGCAGACAGCCAATTTCAGAAACCTCTGGTCAGAAATTTGATGTTTGAGTAAAATTGCCTTGAATTTTTAAAATAACCACAAGATGGCAGTATGAGCTAGAACTAAAAGGACGTGTGTGTGTGTGTGTGTGTGTGTGTGTCTCTCTCTCTCTCTCTCTCTCTCTCTCTCTCTCTCTCTCTCTCTCTCTCTCTCTCTCTCTCTCTCTCTTTCCAGTACAGGGATTGAACCCAGAACCATATCTCAATTTTATACTCTGAGCTATATCTCAATTTTATATTTTTTTCTTTTGAGACAAAATCTCACTAAGTTTTCCAGGCTCTGCTGGAACTTGCAATCCTCCTGCCTCAGCATCCTTTAGTGCTAGGGTTACAAGCATGTCGTAAACATAAAAATATTCCAGTGAACTATCTTGGTCCCAACCATTTTCTTTCTTGTTTATATCCCTCTAGAACTACAGTTGTTCCTATTTTCAAGGGTATTAGCCAGACCCTAGACAATACCTACCAGAGAAGGTTTTTTGGTTTTCTTTTCCTGTTTTTTTTTGTGTGTGTAATACTGGAAAATACCTATCAGAGAATGTCTTACTGTTGTTGTTTTGATTCATTTTTTTGTGGTACTGGGGATTAAACCCAAGGCCTTCACATTGGACTACATTTCGAGCCCTTATTAATTTTGAAACAGGGTCTTGCCAAATTGCCCAAGCTGATTCAGACTTGCATTCCTGTTGCCTCAGCCTTCCAGAGTGCTGGGATTACTAGTGTTCACCACTGTGCCCTGTCAGAGAACATTTTCTTTCACAAGAGGAAAATGTGAAATTTCCAAATCTTTTTCATTTTAAAAGTTCACCAGAGTCTCTAATTCTTCTACATACACCTTTGAAAAATAGATATTCTACATTTCTATCTCAATATATTCTTTCTTTTTTCCTTCTTGACATTGGGTTTTCTCTATTGTACTGTTTTGTATTTTATTTACTTGTGCTTTAACAGAGACTGAACTCACGATCAAGTATTGTGATGCTTCCAGCCTTGCTCTTCTTGCTCAAGATTGCTTTGGCTATCCTGGATCCTTTGTGTATCCATATGAGTTTTAGGATTTATTTCGTTCTGTGAAGAATATCATTGGAACTTTAATGGTAACTGTATAGAATCTGTTGATTATTTTCAGTAAGATGGCCATTTCAGTAAGATGACCTCCATGGGAGGTCTTTCTTCTAATGTTTTCTTCTGTTTTTTTCTTCAGTGTTCTGTAAATTTTTTATTTTTTAATTGGTTTTATTGGTACTTTTTTTTTTTTTTTGAGACAGGGTCTCGCTTTGTAGTTCAGGCTGGCCCTGAGCTCACTATGGAGCCCAGGCAAACCTCGAACTCAGCAATCCTCCTGCCTCTGCCGCCCGAGTACTAGGATTACAGGCATGAGTCACCACGCCCAGCATTGTGGAGTGTGGTTCTGATTGCTGGTGGGCGTGAGTCACCACGCCCAATATTATATCATTGTGGTTACCGGATCAAACCAGGGACCTTGGGCTTGCTAGGCAGGCAGTGGAACCACTGAGCTAAATCTCTGGTCCTATTGGTACATTTTATATACACATTATGATCACAATCAAGATTGAGACTTTGGGGCCAGAGATTTAGCTCAGTGGTTCCGGTGCCTGCCTCTGCAAGCGCAAGGCCCTGAGTTTGGCATGGTGACTCACACCCACCAGCAATCAATACCACATACCACAGTGCAGGGTGTGGTGGCTCACGCCTGTCATCCCAGCGCTCGGCAGGCAGAGGCAGGAGGATTGCTGAGTTCAAAGCTTGCCTGGGCTACCTAGTGAGCTCAGGGCCAGCCTGAACTACAAAGCGAGACCCTGTCTCAAAAAAAAAAAAAAAAAGATTGAGACTTTGTACATGACATGACTTAATTTTCATTTGTTTCCCATTCACCTGCCCCCAAATCCCCACCCCCTATATACATATGCTGTTTCCTTTTTTTATCATCAAATTTTTTCTTTCCCTTCTTTACTTCTCTACATCCCCTTTTCCCTTTGAATATTTTCCTACTATCTCAAAATATACATCGTACATTGTAGAACTCATTCACACCTTCAGTTCCTTTTACCAGAGAGAAGATACAGTATTTACTGTTTACTCCTATTTATTTCACTTAGGAATATGTCCTCAAGGTACGTCCCACTTGAGTATAAAGGACTCAAATTTATCATTCTTTGTGGCAGAGTAATACTCCATTTCATTTTAGAAAACCCCACGTGTTCTTTGTCCAGTCTCCTATTGTTGAGCATATGAGGTGTTTCCAAGATGTAGCTACCACAAACTGAGCTACTATAAACATGAGTGCACGTATGTCGCTGTGATGTGAATCTTTTAATTCTTTTGTGTATATACCTAGCAAGGAAAGAGAAGGGTCAAATGTGACCTCTAATCTTAGCTTTTGTTTTTTTTGGGGGGGGGTGGTTTTGAGACAGGGACTGCTTTGTAGTTCAGGGTGGCCCTGAGCCCAGGCAAGACTCAAACTCACAGAAATCCTCCTGTCTTACCTCCTGAGTGCTGGGATTATAAGCATGAGCCACCATGTGCAGCACTGTGGTATGTGGTACTGATTGCTGGTGAGTGTGAGTCACCACGCCCAGCACTGTGATGTATGGTTATTTGGGATGGAGCCATTTATTAAAGATGCTATCTTTTCTCTATTGAGGGTGTTTGACTCCTTTGTCAAAGATGAAGTGGCTTAGTATATTAGGGATTGTTTCTGGATCTTCTAGTCTGTTCCACTGGTCCTCAGGTCTTTTACTTTGCCAGTACCATTCTGTTTTTAGCACAGTGGCTTTGTAGTAAAGTTTCAAATTGGGGATTGTAATACCCTGTGCCATGTCATTGTTGCCTAGAATTGCTTTTGCTATTCTAGGTCTCTTGTGATTCCAGATGAATTTTTGGATTATTTTCTCTAGCTCTGTGAGATATGCTGTTGGGATTTCAACCGGGTTTGCACTGAATCTGTACAGCAGTTGTGGGAGTATAGCCATTTTGACAATATTGGTTCTTCCTATGTGGTTTTTTTACAAAATGGAGTATTACTCTGCCATAAAGAATGACAAGATTGATCCATTTAGGTGCAAATGGAGACATCTGGAGGATATACTAATAAGTGAAATCAATAGATCACAGATAGACAATTTCCGGATCTTCTCTCTGGCATGAACACCTGTAGATGCAAATGAGTTCTAGAAAGTAGGACAGCTTTTAT
>PVIC010035772.1:0-18895 GCA_004025085.1 Thryonomys swinderianus
TTTGTAGTTCAGGGTGGCCTTGAGCTCACTATGGAGCCCAGGCAAGCCTCGAACTCAGCAATCCTCCTGTCTCTGCCTCCTGAGTACTGGGATTACAAGCGTGAGCCACCATGCCCGGCATTGTGGTATGTGGCATTGATTGCTGGTGGGCGTGAGTCACCATGCCCAGCATTGTATGTGGTTACAGGGAATCGAACTCAGGACCTTGCAGTTGCGAGGGAGGCGCCAGAACCACTGAGCTAAATCTCCGGCCCTATCTTTTTTCTTCTGTTGTGTTCAGAGAGTTAAAAGAAATGATGTTGGTGAGAACATGATAAGATTATTTTTATAATCTAAAACTTATCGCTTCTCGTCCTTTTGGCTAAGATCAAGTATAATCTAAAACTTACTTTTCCTGAATTTCCTCTTATTAAAGCAAAGGATAAGATTATAAGGACCAGCAGAGTTAATCTGGCTCTGCAAATATTTCATAATATATAATACAGGAAATGTCTGTGCCTGGTGTATCTCGGAGTTGACCAGTTGCTGGGGAATGGTGGATTAGAGGACTTTCAGAGTGGTTCATATCTTTGAAAAAAAATCAATTATCTGTTAATAGGGCCTTTTTGACACCCTAATTTTCTAACATGGCATTTTGCCATGAAAACACTCAAAGAACTTTTTCCTATTACAGTTGTATTACATACAACAATCTATTCTGTCTCTAACTTTACCTGTTAATCAATGCTGAGCCAAAACCTAACATTTTCTTGACTTAAAAGCAGATGTATGGGCTGAAGATTTAGCTCAGTGGCTCTGGCGCCTCCCTCGCAACTGCAAGGTCCTGAGTTTGATCCCGTAACCACATATAATGCTGGGCGTGGTGACTCACGCCCACCAGCAATCAATACCACCTACCACAGTGCCGGGCGTGGTGGCTCACGCCAGTAATCCCAACCCTCAGGAGGCAGAGACAGGACGATTGCCGAGTTCGAGGCTCACCTGGGCTACATAATGAGCTCAGGGCCAGCCGGAACTATAAAGCGAGACCCTGTCTCCAATAAACAAACAAACAAACAAATAAATAAATGAAGCAGATGTATTTGATTTGGAAATGCCTTACAATAAATGCTCAGGTATGTACCACACTTGCAATTTTGTCTAGACATTCCCCTGTATCTAGTAGACAGCTTCTTATGTTTTCTTTTATTCTATGAAATACAGAAGAGGAAAATGTAAAGAAGAGTTCATTGAAATTATAAATGAATATATACATAAATGACATGTATTATATATCATACACAAATGTATATGTAAATAAGTAAATATACAATACAAAACCATATATATATTTATATACATGGACATGACATAAAAATTTAAATTGATCCTGTTATGAAAATTAATCTTTTGATAGCAGAAGAGAATGTGCCAAAATGAAAGCCAATTTTCAATTAAAGATTTGCCATGAACTGACCTATATATAAGAATTGAGATGAGTGTTAGTGGGTTGAAGGCATGGCAGGGGAAGGGGAAAACAATGAGAGTCAAGGTTCATCATGTAGAGGTACAAATTCTCAGGGAGGAACATCATCATAAGGTGTACCTAAAATTTACCAACGGACTTAATTAAAAGAACAACAAAGGGCCGGAGGGTTAGCTCAGTGGTTCCGGCGCCTGCCTTGCAAGCACAAGGACCTGAGTTCAATCCCCGGTAACTACATATAATGCTGGGCGTGGTGGCTCACGCCTGTAATCCCAGCACTCGGGAGGCAGAGACAGGAGGATTGCTGAGTTCGCGGAGGCTTGCCTGGGCACCATAGTGAGCTCAGGGCCAGCCTGAACTACAAAGCGAGACCCTGTCTCCAAAAAACAAAAAACAAAAAAAAAAAAAAAAAGAACAACAACAAAAAAAAAAAAACCCTGAGAAAACAGTCCATACTGACTGTATGAATGGTATCTGCATATTGGAAGACAACTAAATTGAGAAATTAGAACTAGAGAATATAGTCACTGATCATCTGCCAGCTTACTGCCACTCCAGTAAATCCAGTAAACAAAATAAAGGGATAAACTGTGAGGTCATATCTTGACAGAATTTTTTAGCAAGATAGTATTAATTCTTCTGTACTTGAAGGACTGTTTTCCTGGGAGTGAAAGATTTAGCAGCTCTTAGTGGTAAAACCGGGACTGTTCTAGGCAATCCAAGACAGTTGGTTACTCAAGCTATGATGGCATTTTAACTGATGTATAAACATGTACATATTAAGGAGGTACTAGTCTCTAAGCAGGAACACCACTCTAAGTAAGAACCAGTTTCCAGATCTTCTGATACACAAATATCCCATTTCCATAAAAGGCAGTGATACTGAGAGCTTAATGATTTCTTCTATTTCAGCCTCTGACTTGCTTGCTAAGTATAAAGGAGCCAAAAAAGACCATAATTTGGAGCTCAATAATTTAGCACATTTGATTAATGCTCACACTGTGTAAAAGTAGCAACAGATTTAGAAAGAACCCTGATCACCTTTGTACACTTCAGAGTTTATCACAGGGCTAAAACACTGGGTCAACTAACAGTATCAAAATTGTTCAGATCAAAATAATTTTAACATCTTCAGTGAAGGCAGTATCAATTCATAGCCTGATGGTTTAGAGGTGAATAGTAGAAATAAATTACTTTTGTCTGTGTTGTAAGTTTACAGTATTTCAATAATAACTGGAAGCAACGCTGCATAAAGGCATTAGCATAGTCCTACAAAGTTTAACATCAAAGATGAAAAATAAAACTAGTCAAGAGAAATTTCATTTCAAAATTGATAACGTTAGATCTTTACCACCTAAAACATTGGTTAGTTTCATAGTAAGGACCTCCTAAATATATCTGAAGTAGGATCAATAGTTCTTACATCAAAACACATAAATTAAATCTATCAGCAAAAGTTGTTTGAATCCTTGCTAACTATGGAAATTAAAAGTGGAAGTTCATTTGTTTTTCTTATCCACTCTTCTCTTTTTATTAACACATAACAAAATCTTTACCTATTGGGAAACACAAGAATAGTGGTTTAATTTCTAGCCCAACTAATAAAATTGTTAAAAATCCCAGAAGGCCCTTTCTAAAAAAAAATTCTTGGACTGGAAGATTTGGATCCCTAATTGTTATATTGCCTAGGTTGATGCCACTTTCTAAATATGATGCTCTAGGTAAATGTGGTCTTGTTTGATAGCTATGTAGTTCATACCAATCTCCCATTTTGTTTATTGTTGTATCAGCAAGGTGGAATAGAAAGCATTACAAAGTCCCTACTTTGGTTTCTCCAGTCTGATGCAGAAGAAGATAAGTCTATTTTGGTATGATTTGGCTCTCACAAAGTTGTTATGGCTATTACTGAATCAAGAGATGTTGAGAGAATTTTTTTTCATTTTTAATGTAACAAATAAGTTTGCTCATCAGTTCCAGTCATTTCTCTTAGGAGTTCCTTGCTATTGTCCCAAAAGTACTGTGACCTGATTTTTAGAGAGTTTTGGAAAAGAATAACCATGGTTCTAGATTAGAATAATATGTTTATCTCTGGAAAGTATAGCATAGTTCAGCACTGTCATCTTGTTTCCTCTGACAGTTAATAGACTTCTACAACAAGATTGCCTGAGAAAGAAATACAATATGTGCATTTGCTGGACCCATTTTTCCATAGAGTAACTGTATAAGAAATGGGCTACAATTAAATAGACCAGCCAGATATTTCAATGGTTAAAGAATACGACTATGTATAATTTTGACATTCTAGCAGAAGATAATCCATCTCCTGCTATTCTTGAAATGATAATACATTTTTGCTATAAAAATG
Source organism: Thryonomys swinderianus (assembly GCA_004025085.1). Classification (NCBI taxonomy): domain Eukaryota; kingdom Metazoa; phylum Chordata; class Mammalia; order Rodentia; family Thryonomyidae; genus Thryonomys; species Thryonomys swinderianus. The sequence goes on from PVIC010035772.1 coordinate 3,831, forward strand.
GGGACTCATGGAAAGCTAATTCTCTGTTTTTATCACAAAGTCCTAAATACTTAAGAGAAACACTTGTCTTTCCCAGTGCCTCACTAGATGATAATTCTCTTATAAATCTACAGTCCTTAATCTTTGAGTTGAACATAAGCATTCTGGCATTATGAGTTCATTTCTTGGGCACTTTCTATACTATGCTGTGTGTTACAGCCATTTGGAAAATAGTCTGCTAGATTTTTAAAGTGAAAAAATTATATTTTTTTGAAATAGGGTCTCACTTTGTAGTTCAGGCTGGCCCTGAGTTCACTATGTAGCCCAGGCAAGCCTCGAACTCAGCAGTCCTCCTGCCTCTGCCTCCCAAGTGCTGGGATTACAAGTGTGAGCCACCATGCCCAGCACTGTGGGATGTGGTACTGATTGTTGATGGGTGTGAATCACCATGTCCAATATCATATCATTGTATGTGGTTACTGGGATCGAACCAGGTACCTTGCACTTGCTAGGCAGACAGTGGAAGCACTGGGCTAAATCTCCAGCCCCAAATTATACATTTTTACACATTTTTTATTGTTCACATTATGTAGCAGTTGCAGCCTAATTAAATGGAAAAGATCATTTGTCACTACAGTTTGATGTGACTCACTGAACTGGTTGTAGAACAGGCAGAGACCAAAACAGCAAAGTAAAGATTTATCTTTATGTCTTCGAACAGATCAGATTTGTCATGTGTTCTAGTCAGGCTTGACTCTACAAGAGTCAAGAACATAAAGTGAAACAAAGAGTATATGGGAAAACCACATAGCACATCTGAGAGAGTTCAGCCTTTATAATGAGGAAGAGATAAATTTCCACCCCTTTGTTCCCATCTGGTAGTTGAGATGACCTTAGTATAAAACATCCATAAATCCATAGTTTTCTGAGGTTCAATCACACATCAAAAGTTACTGTTTATTTTTGGGGGGCCACAATTTACTAGTTCTACAGTATTAGAGATAGAAGAGAGAGACAGACATATCTAGGCTAATTTCTAGTCTATGCATAAAAGAAATCCTTTAGTTTGCTATGAGCTTTGACTGAGATTTATCCCTTCCTTCTGTTTGAGTTGCACTAGGGATAATCTAACTGAAAATTGTATGAATTAATTATTAAGTCTTGTTTATATATTTATGTCTTTCATACATATTCATCTATTTATCTAATATTTAGTGATTTAATAATTAAGTGGTTTTTGAACATTGTTTATAGGAGAATACTCTTTGGGAGACAAAATACCCTCTCAAAAGGAACCAGATGACTGAGAATAAGAGCATCACAGAAATACAGTTGTGGCTCCATCTCCCGAATTACTTCTTATGATTTTGCTGTCAAACCACTTTCAACAGGTAATAGAGCGATATCACTGAATAGCTCAGTCCCTGAGAAGTTTACTTAATTATTCTATATTAGGAAATGTTTCATTAAAGTATCAAAAAAGTTGTCTTCTATGTGAAAATATATAAGCAAGCAAAGTTTTATGCATTCAAGGTTAATTTTATGCAAACAACAACATGAAGAAATAGAAGAATCAACATTATCTCAGGTTCAAAACATTTGTGAAATGTTATATTGAATTGTTAACAACTGCAATGATATTCAGAAGCTTGTGAAAGATGATAGCAGTGATTCCATTTTGTAACTCAGACTACATCTTGTGCTGTTTTGACACAGTGTGAACTTGCCAATATGCCAAAAGAATTTTTTGTGAGAATATCTTGAAGATTTTATAAACTAAATTGTCCTAGAACAAAACTGTGGTTTAAATTATATGGTTTAGAACAGTATTATTGTTTAATTGGACCAAAGAATTACACAAGTAAATTTGTCCTCCACTCATACTTCTTGATAAATAATTTATGTATTTCACTTAAATTTCCTCTCTTTTATTCTTGGAAGAGCTCAATCCCTCCTTAGCATATTTTGGTATCTCATAAAATCTTTTCTTCCTGAATTGCAATTGTAAGAGTCTAAGTAAACACTGCTTTTTCTTTGCATCTTTAGCATATCTTCTTAATTTCCATAGACAATTGTGTTTTGTGTTTGATTCTCCATGATCCCATGATGAACAGCATAAGAACTTAGTGTGTTAAAGTGCACTGACCTTGTTCTTATTTATTTTTCTATCTAGTAATTTGATATAATATATAGGTTGAAAGGAGAGCAATGATGTGGCATTCACAATTTTTAAAAACTGAACTGTTTCTAGCCTTCTTTGGAAAAGCTAGGGACCATATCCCTATCAGCAAGTTGTATTAAATTAAGATATTAAAAATTAAATGCAGGGGTGGAGATTTATCTCAGTGGTTCTGGCACCTGTCTACCAAGCGCAAGGTCCTGAATTCATTTCCTGGTAACCACATACCATAATGCCAGGCATGATGCCTCATGCCTGTAATTCCAGCACTCGGGAAACAGGCAGGAATATCACTGAGTTTCAGGTTTGCCTGGGCTACATAGTGACCTCAGTTCCAGCCTGAACTACAAATTGAGAGTGAGACCCTGTCTCAAAAAAAAAAAAAAAAAAAAAAAAAAAAGGCTGGAGATTTAGCTTAGTGGTTCTGGCGCCTGTCTAGCAAGTGCAAGGTGCCTGGCTTGATGCTCAGTAACCAAATGCAACAATACCTGACGTGGTCATTCAACCCCATCAGCAATCAGTACCACACACCATGGTGCTGGATGTAGTAACTCACACCTGTAATCCCAGCACTAGGGAGGCAGGTGGATTCCTGAGTTCGACGCTTGCCTATGCTACCTAGTGAGCTCAGGGCCAGCCTGAACTACAAAGTGAGACTCTGCCTTAAAAAAAAAGTGTAATTATAAGAGGAAACTGAAATAAATCACTTAAGGAATATGAAAGTCAACTCAATTTTGTATTAATAACCATGTACATTACTATAATCACAAGTACCTATGAACTACTATGTGAATATGTAATGAAGATCCAAGTGAAGAAGACATGATTACTTCCCACAATAATGTTATATCTCGAGTTCCAAGAAGAAAGCAGAAATACAGTGTGCACATTTAAAATACTCATATTTAACTAGGTAAGCAAAGATAAAGAGAGGCAGCCAGAAAGCATTTAGATTGTCCACTAATCCATTTAGCAGGCAATGCTCTCTACTTAGTAAAATGGAATAAAGAAAACAATTCCCTTAGGGTAGTTTCCACTCACTTTTCATAGTGTGAACATTTTGTCTTTACTGAGTGATTCTTAGGTTAAATGCATATATTTTTATATAGCCTGGATCCTAAGTACAGTAGATGCTTTACCTAAAATTCAGCTTAAGGGATAACTTCATAACACATTTCTGTTCAAGGTTAACTCAAACCTATGATGATATTTTTCTCTTTATGTCTTATATTTTTAGAGCCTTACTTTGGTATCATTTGATAATAACTAGGAATATGATCATAAAGGAGCACAAAGAGCGAGTAAATTCTTCCCAGGAATAGAGGCAATGAAAACTTCAAAATTCATGCGTTATAGAAGGGCTAACCTTATAAGAGACAGATAAAAAGGAAGGGTACTAGAGTCAAAGCTAGTACTTGACTGTTGTGCAAAAGAATAAAGCATATAATGTGTTTGTGGAATGTAAGTAGACCAGGATAGGCAGTATATAAAATATTGAAGTGCTGTCATGAGAGTTAAGATTAGAAAGTAGCTAGATTAATTAAAAACAGAGATGGTAGAAAACAGGGATGAAGACATTTTGGAAAAGGAGAAGGGAACTAAGATAAAGGGGAGAAAGGAAGATAAAAGAATAGAAAATAATTAAGAAATAATGCCAATTCCTCCAAACAAAAATAAATATTACATAATGCAAACACAGGCTAAAATTACAAAACCAAAACACCTACATAGAGTTAGACTATGATAGTTGTTGAATGCCATCCATAGGAAGAATACCCTCTGTCCTGTAGGTTATGTTAGTGAAGGTTCTTAAATAGTGGGGTATTATTTTTACAATGCATCTTAGAAAGGTAATCCTTAAAATTTAATGCCCATCTTAGGCCTCTGGCCTAGTAAAATCTGGTTTCTACTTTTCAGAAAACCATAACAACAAAATTGATTTTGGAAAGAGTGAAAATATGATAACTAGACTTCTCTCTCCTTGCTGAATAAGTGCTACTCCTGCATGGGGAGGCCTTTCCTGCAGGACCAGTCTGCCATCCCTACAGTGCTTAGGCCCTGAGATCCCATCTAACCAGCACAGGAGGAAGAGCCTACAGGTACTCCATCTTCTTGTCTGCCCACACTGGCACTTGGGCCCTGATCTCTTATGGGACCAATACATGAGAAAGAGGCCCTACAGACTCCATCTACTTGTTTGTACACACTGTGCAAGTGAAGTGGCAGTGCTGGGACTTAGGTAGAGGCCTTCAGTATATGACTGCCCTGTCAGCCACAAAGATAAATACCCACTAGAAGAGTTAAAAAATTCTGTTGACTGTGGCCATTGGTGATTTCGTTGAGTCAGTACAGCCTACAGGGCCCTGAACTCTTACAGAGTTCAAGCCTGCAACCAGTTCTTTGAGCTCAATTCAGGCATTATAGTCAGAGCCTAGATAAGGGATGAAGGCTGTTTCCCTGTCACTAGTCAACTCCAGTCAGCATGCTATTGCTATTACTATCTACAGGAGATAACATATCTGCACCATGAAGGGCCATTTTTAGTGTTTTTGGCTTTGTTTCTGTGTTGCTATTGTTGGTGTTCTTGCTATTTTCTTTCTCTTTTCTGATCTCTCTTCAATTTATCTTTCATTTCATATCTCTCTTTTCATTTCTCCACACTCTTGTTGCTAAGTCTGTCCAATTTCAGGATTTTCTTTCTCTCAACTGCTCTCATTTTTACATGAGGGAAATTGTCTTCTTTTGTTCCTTCATCATCTTTTGTCCTCCAGTCAGTATCAGTTCCTAGAGCATTTCAGTCTTCCCTTCTTTATCTTTCTTTTGTACTATTATAGGAGCATAAATGCATTTTCTAGCATTCTTCTGTTGTTAGTCTGTGTTTTTTTGTATTTGTTCCATCTATTTTGTCCTTGAGCCTCTGTGAGTTTCCTGAGGTGCACGTATTTTAATAAAATGGACTATTATTCTGCCATAAAGAATGATAAATTTGAGTCACATATATTCAAATGGATGTACTTTGTGGCCATACTCATAAGTGAAATAAATAGGATACAGATGTGTAAATATCATATCTTTTCTCTGGTATGAAAAACTGAAGCTGTGAATGAGTTTCAGAATTGTGATATGTAATAAGAAATAGGAAGAAAATGTTCAAAAGACAAAAGAGAAGGGTGGGTAGGGGAAAGTAAAGAAAGGACAGAAAAATGTGATAGTTAAAAAAAGAAACAAAGGTTATGTATATAGGGATTGGGAGTGGTAGGGAAGGCAGGGAGAAGGGGAAAAATGAGAACCAAGATGTGTCATGTAGAGGTACATATTCTCTGTTTTGAATGTAATCATAATGTATGCATAAAATCTATCAATAAAATCAATTAAAAATTTGATAACTAGATATCAAAGAGCCAAAATGATTGAAATGAGCACAGGACCACTTAAAAATTTTTGCCAAACTTTCTCTGGGAAAAAAATAATAGTGCATTGACATGTGAATACTTTTGGGAAAGATGAAGTCTTCCTGGGCACAAGAAGTGGGAATTAAACCTGTGAAGTAAGGAAAGCTAGAACCTCACTCAGTACAGCATTGAGGACTTTTTTTTTTTTTTGAGACAGGGTCTTGCTCTGTAGTTCAGATTGGCCCTGAGCTCACTATGTATCTTAGCCAAAGTCTTGAACTCAGCAATCCTCCTGTTTCTGCCTCCCAAGTAATGGGATTACAGGTGTAACCCACCACTCCTGGCATAGCATGGAGGGAATTTTGTGAATTTTTAGATAAGGGGTAGGCAAAGTATAGTCTATAAGGTCACATATGGCCTTTATTGTATATGACTTATTCTAATTTTAAGCTTTTCAGGTTATAGGGAAAGATAATAGTCTATTTGCTCAAAATATACACTTCTGAGTGTTAATCTATGCCATTAAAATATTTTTATTTTAAAATAGTTTAAGTTCATTTTAAGTAGAATGGGGGAGACCCAAACTTCAGTATCTGAAAAGTCAGGTATGTTCCATGTTACACACTACACAGTACATTTTTTCCTACCTCTTATCCATTTCTAACCTTTTGGAAGCAGTATCTTACAATAACCTTGAGGAATCATTAATCTTCTATATAGTTTGATTTGAGATAATTCAACACCATTTCCAAGGATATGAATATTCTGTTTATCTAAATCAATGAAGATGTTCCACAACTCAGGCCACAGTTATTGAATTAGTAGTGGACACATTATCATGTTCAAAGTACTGATTTTCAGACATAATACTTTAGTACTTTCCTGTTGACTTTGAAAAATAAAAATAAAACTTTAGAAATATGATTAGTCACCTTTATACACTCAGGAGAAGAAAAAACAAGGTAAGAGAAAAGAAAGAAAGACTAAAAAGCTCAAATATATCCTGGTGACATTGTTTGGGACCCTTAGATCAAAACACTATCCCTACATCAAATACTTGAAGTGTAGTAATTAGGTAATTCAATATTATTACTCTTTAAATTTGAGTTTGATTTCTTGCCACTTACAGTCAAAAGAATCAATTCATTGTTTTTACAAACTACAGTTCATAAGCAAAATCCAAAAAGCCAACTTTATTTATTTATTTATTTATTTATTTATTTATTTATTTTTGTGGTATGGGGGATGGAACTCGGGCCCGTGTGCATCCAAGGTTGGTGTGGTACCACTTGAACTAAATCCCCAGTCCCCAACTGTTTTTTTTTTTTGTGTGTGTCCAATAAATGAGTGAATGGATTCATTTGCTTTAAATTTCAGTTCGTTTTTAAGTGAAAAAAGCAAGACACAAAGGAGCATCAATTCATGGCATATGAAATTTATATGAAATTCAAATTCAGTGTCTATAAATAAAATTTCATTAAAACACAGCTACTCATTCATTTGTGTGTTATTTCCAATTGCTTTTGTGCTACAACAACAGAGTTGAGAGTTGTGACAGAGACTTGTATGGCCTATAAAACTTAAGATATTTGCAATTTGGACCTTTGCAGAGAAGGTTTGATGGGCTCTGGTCTAACTGAAATAGTTGACTGCCCAAAGTTCTTTGGCTGGACTCCTTGGAGATGAGAATGGGACACACTGAAATACATGGTTTTAACTTAGAATAAGAAATGAAGTATAGAGGGAGAGAGAGAGAGGTAGATGTAATGCCTGGACCATGCTGTCCTGAGGAAGACCAGCACATGCATATAATGAACAAGGGCACTTTTATTAGCACAGCATGCAGTGGGTCTACCAATATTGGACTGGAGACCCAGAAGAATGGGTACAAGCTCCTTTTCAGGGCATTTCAAGGTTACACATGGGAGGGGGACCTAAACCTCCTAGCAACTGGCTAACAGTTTTATCTGTCATACTTATCAGATCATCATTGGAACAGGGGGAATGGGAAATACAGAGTCATCCTGTGGGAGGGTTAACTACATAAGGACAAGGAAATCTTTGGTAGAAACAGCCCTGGTGATTAACTCACTGGTAAACGTTGTGAGATATATTCCCTCAGGCTTACCAGGAGATCGCTGTGCTTCGTGACCAGCACAATCAGCAACTTTATCGATTTGCTTAGTTTTTGAGGGAACCTTACACAATTAACATAATTAGCAAGTTGTCACAAGTTATTTTTACAGAATATAGATCACTTTTGCACAGGATGTTTTTACAAAGTACAAAGTTTGTTCACATTTTAAACATCAGATAGGGGTGACATAAAATGAAGATTCTTTGGTCCCAACAGTATAGTATTTAACTATACAGAGAAAAATTCACAGAGCAAGGAATACATTCACTCAGTAGGAGAAAGTGCCTGTAAGAATTTTAAGTATGTTACTATATGCTATCAGGTAAATGTTTTCTGACTGAAGCCCCCTGTTTTATATTAACAGCTGTAACAGGAGAAAGTAAAAAAGGGAAATTAACCTTTACCCCTTCTGTACAATATCTTGGGTGTTATTGTAGCTTTTATTCACATATATTCTTTGGCTCATCCTCTAAGCAATCATCAAAATATTATGTTCACTATTATGTCAGAAAACTGAGATTTTTGACATACTTTACTCGGCTAGTCAGTAGAGTAGCAGGGCCAAGTTTTGAACACAGACCTATTATAATCCCAAGTAAATGTCCTTGCTGCTATTTCAGTGGGTGGAAAATCTGAAAGAACAACAAAAAATAATTCTAAAACTTCAAAGATTGCAACAACAGGATATTATATTTGGGGGCTTTCTTAAATGAGAATTGTAAATTGATGGAAGAGAGTACTTCTCTAAGTAGAATTACCCCATCGGAGAATGAAAAGTAACACTATAATTAATTATATTAAGTAAATTAATCTGAGATTGTAATAGGCTAATAAGAGTGTATGTTGACCCTAATGAGAAGTAACGAGGACTATAGGGGGATGGGAGGAGTCACGAATATGAGGCAGTGACAAACGACTAGTTTATATCGCGATAAGGACATTATTGGAGAAGGAGCTGCAAAGGAATGAAAGACACAAGTATGAGCAGTTTCTTAGACAATTGCAATGATACCTTGCTAGACTGGTCACCGGTACTTGAACAGTTGGAGCTCTGGAAATTTTGATTCAGCCTCGAGTCAGAAATCTCTTCCTTTTTTTTTTTTTTTTTTTTGAGACAGGATCTCGCTTTGTAGTTCAGGCTGGCCCTGAACTCACTATGTAGCCCAGGGAAGCTGCTGCGATCTCAGCAATCCTCCTGTCTCTGCCTCCCGAGTGCTGGGATTACAGGCGTGAGCCACCACAACCGGCACTGTGGTATGTGGTATTGATTGCTGGTGGGCGTGAGTCACCACGCCCAGCATTCTATGTGGTTACAGGGATCGAACTCAGGACCTTGCGCTTGCGAGGCAGGCGCCGGAACCACTGAGCTAAATCTCCGGCCCAGAAATCAATTTCATTTTAATTCTCCCGCTGTTAGAGTCTCCCAGGTTGGGGAATGACACGTTCACCTTATTGATAGGATTAACATCTTCCTTTTATTTTTAAGAATGGCAATCACAGAGAGCAGAGTGGGTTTGCAGCTAAGAGTTACCTTTCAGGCAGCTATTGTGTGCCTCTCCCTGACACATGCTTGGTTAGGTTTCTCTGAAAGCATACCTCAAAGGTGGTAACAATGTTCACCGTGCCTTTCTTTCCACTCCAGAGCTATTTTCTGACCTGCCTTTAAATGGTGATGCATACTCTCTTCTCTCTTACACAGGTTTTTCCAAATCAAATAGAAAAGTTTATTATTTAGCCTTTCCTCTTCTTCATTCACCTTTTTATACTATTAATTTTCTGTCCTTCATATTTAACCTTTGCCCAAATCCTGTCCTTTTATCTCATCCACTTTGTGAACAAGAACCATTTGGAAGAGGTAGAAATGAGCTTTTCTGTTTTTTTTTTTTTTTTTTTTTTTTTTTTTTTTTTTTTTTTTTTTTTTTTTTTTTTTTTTTTTTTTTTTTTTTTTTTTTTTTTTTTTTTTTTTTTTTTTTTTTTTTTTTTTTTGCGGTCTGGGGATCAAACTCGGGCCCTTGTAGGTCCAACGTTGGCACAGCACCACTTGAGGTAAATTTCCAGCCCTTGAGTTTTTTCTATGTTTCTAACAATAAATTTATAATCAAAGTGCAAAAATGAATCAAGCTGCTTGTCTCACCTATGAGTTTCTTGCCCCTGCCCACAAGATTATTTTTTTCATCTGTAAACATTTTGGCGCTATCAAAATTTGTAATAAATGGTAGACCTTGGCAGCTGTACATGTGTTAGAAAACACAATTTTCAAAGAATGTGTCCGTAGAGAAACAGTCTTGACAGTGTTTTATATCAACGTGCTATGAATACAGTAGTGTAGCCATCAGGCAATGAGAGGTGGCTTCGTTTCATGAATTACGATGATTCTGCATACCCACTCACCTATTCCATAACTCATTTCATTACTCATTCTGAGTCCCACCATTTTGTGTCCTGCTTTCCCAATGGATATGATAGCATCTTGCATATTACTAGCATCCTGTGTAATACTTAAATCGGATGTACTTTTACTCCCAGATCCCACAAACTGAGACTTAAATATGACAATGCTATTATTTTAGAGCTTATTTTTAAAAACTACATGCATCTTGCTAGATAAGACAGGCAGCTTGGTACCATGGGTATTTAAGAATTTCAAGCACATTAACATGAGATACAGTACAGAAAAAGTAAAGAGCCAGAGCTGAGATGGATAGAAAGTTAATCTCTTAGGCAAACAGAATGGCTTGTTCTTCACCACTAAACAGCATTTGTAAAGAACACACTAAAAAGCAGCTAGAGAGGATACACAGGAGACATCTTCATGTGTAACATAAAAAAACAGACGAGAGAAAATCATCACTGATCAGCTCATATACTACTGAAGATGGAAAGGAGCAAAATACTGCTGAACTTCATAAAATTCACCTTTAACTGGCTTCCTTTCTTACAGGAATCGCAGAGAACACTGTCAGCAATACTTCCTCTCCTTGGCTTTAGTGTCTTGGTAATGTGCAGAGAGGGACTTTCGTCCATTAATGATGTTCTTACTTCTAATCAAATTGTGGCTTCTAGATTGCTACTTCCACTTAGTTTTCTCTAATTAAGTGGCATCTATGCTACTAAGCAATTAGCTCAAAAAGCATCAAAGCACTTTTTAAGTTTGCCTGGCCTGAAGGGTGGAGGAAGGATTGTAGTTAGAGGGCCTTATGCTATACTCCTTAATGTTTTTGTCTATATGCCAAATTAAACAACATTGGAAGCTCTGTATTATTAATTTGAAGAAAATGGCTTTGTGGTACATTATGTTCAATGCTGAAAACATTTTAAAAAATTAGTACATATCATATACTGCTCATATTAATTCTGATTATTGAAAAAAATGACAAAAAGCTTGAATTTAGGTGACTTAAAGTGTCCAAGAAGAAAAACCATTTGCCTGTCCCAGACTCAATAGTTCACTAGGCAATGACATTTTTGTATCCATTAAGCACCTTAATGGATTTATTCATTTTAGATGATAATTTCCCAAATATATTGAACCATTGCTACTATTTTTAGTGGACCCATACATAATGTAAGGAACTTTGTTCAAAGAAAGTCAATTAACCTTTTGATAGCCAGGAAATTTTATTGTGGAAATATTAACAATCAATTTAAGTGGAGAGTCTAATTTTAACTGCAGCCCTATACCGCCATCCTTCTTATCTATGGCTTGTAACTTTCTGTACTATTTATTAATTGTTTGGTATTCCAGAAGAATATATTTGAGAATATTCTCAAGATTTCAGCCGGGCATGGTGGCTCACGCCTGTCATCCCAGCACTCGGGAGGCAGAGGCAGGAGGATTGCTGAGTTCGAGGCTTGCCTGGGCTACATAGTGAGCTCAGGGCCAGCCTGAACTACAAAAGCGAGACCCTGTCTCAAAAAGCAAAAAAAAAAAAAAAAAAAAAAAGATTTCAATAAATGCTGCTTTCAGTTAACTGCAGTGATTTGGGTAAACAACAAATACAGAAACAAAGACTAAAACTAAAAGAAAATAACATTTTAGCTTCTTAATGCTTTGTCTGATAATGATACTTTCAAAACTTCTAAAACTGTCAGAAATGGTTATGTTTTACTATACCTGTGCAACATTGCAATTTACAAATATGGAATAGCTTTTATCTTGGAGATTTTGCCTAGCATGAAGGCATAAATATATTATTTAAATGCAGGAAACGGTATTTGTGAAGCCATAGAGAAATAAACTTCTAAAGAACCTGTACTAGATATTTTCCATTCTACACTTTACTTAAATGCGATTATATTAAGGCCTTAAATGAAAACTAAAAGTTTCTTCAAGGTTCAAAAACTTTCTTCTACAGATGAGCCTCAGAACACAAAATTAGGGGTCAAACTTTCTGTGTTGAACTGTCCAGCAAATTTGTATGTGTGGTGGCAATTTTCTGAGTACGTGAAAATGTCCAGATGTCCAGTCTTCCTTGTAGTGTTTTATAACATATAAATCTAGGAGGAATTTATAGTTTCTATTTTACCTTTAGGAAATTTGAAAACCATAGAAGATTCACTTAAATATGAAAGCACCAATTTCTCTTTAAACAAATTGTTGAACGTTTCATCTGTAAACTACTTGAGACTTATGTTCCTTGCTTCTCAAGTGTTCCACAAAGAGGACCCTGGACAATTCACCTTATATTTAGCTCAAGAGGAGACTAGGACCCAAAGAGATACAAATGCTGTCTTCGCTAGTCAATTAGATGTCTATTCTATAGTTAAAAAGAGGAAGAGAACTATGATTCCTTTGCTCACTTAGTAGTCATCAATTGACTGCTTACTCTGGGTGAATAATATTATTTATTACTATGATAACTCTGAGTGACACATGAACATATTCTCAACTTCCAAATCTTTGTTTTTCGATGATTATCGCAAACATTCTGAATGAGTAACATGTGTTTTGTCATCCTGGTAATTATTATTGTTTCTGAAAGGTAGAATCAATTTGGTTTGGCTACATTTGTAAATAATAACATATGAAGATTTTAAAGGAGAAAGTGATTAAAAGCACATAGGAGGTACAATCATTTAGTTAATAATAATTTAGTCTTTAAACAATTACTCTGAATTTAGTTCTCTTCCACACACCTGTTAAGGAGCTGAATCCCAAGATTTAACTGAGGTTCATTCCAATTTTCTGCATATGATAAAATTATTTAACATTTCCAAATGTACTGATGAAAATAATAGTAATAATAATGTGATCTTTCCACTTGTGGAAACTTGATTTTTGACTGCTGTTTTTTTGTTTTCTTTACTGAGACATTAAATATAATTATTTCATCTCTTCCACATTTGTTCTTGTTATTCCCTACCTTTTCTTTTCAGTCTCTATGCAGAATAGCAAGCACAGTTTTGGAATTACCATATGACTGTCATAACTTTGGGTCAAACCTTTTTTACTTCCTCACTTTTTATCAGTATTGTTATTTTTAATTGAGCTCTTTACTGGTACATTTTATATACAGTTCACAATCATACTCAACATTTGTAAATTTGTACCAGTATATGGCACAAGTTCATTCTCATTTTTACCCATATCATACCCACCCACAACCCCCCACTCCCTATGTACATGTGCTTTCTTTTTCTTTTTATATCATATTTACTCTTTCCCCTCATTCCTTTCCCCTACCACTTTCCCTTTGAGTATTTCCTATTTCACAAAATCTATTATGCATTCTAGAACTCATTTACATCTACAAGTTCTCATACAGAAAAAAGATACATTATTCACATATCAGCGATCTATTTATTTCACTTATTAGTGTGTCCTCATGGTGTGTCCATTTGCTCATTCTTTATGTCAGAGCAATACTCTATTATATATATGCATATATACCTCTCTATATAGAGGTAGATACATGTATGTATGTATGTGTATATAGATAGATGTATATACATATATATATACCTCTATATAGAGAGGTATATATATAAATGCATACTTTATATATATATGTAATATATATAAATGTATATATAAATATATATATATATATATACAGAGAGATATATATAGATATAAATGTAAATATATATATACTCCTCTCTCTATAGATGTATATATATAGATGTATATGTACCTCTCTATATAGATGTATATATATAGATGTATATGTGTGTGTGTATACACACACACACACACACACACACATACACATCTTTATCCAGTCCCCAGTTGATGCACATCTTGGTTGACTCCAAGACTGGGCTATCACAAACTGAGCTGCTATAATCATAGGTGCACCGATATCATTATGATATTATTCTTTTAGTTCTTTCAAGTATATTCCTAGCAGGGGAATAGCAAGGTTAAGTGGGTCCTCTAATCCTAGTTTTCTGAGGAATCTCCACACTGATCTCCACAATGGTTGCGTAATTCTATAATCCTACCAGCAGTGCAGAAGGGTTCCTTTCTCTCCGCAGCCTCACCAGCATTTATTGGTGGTTAATTTCATAATAGCAGCCATTCTTTGTGTAGTGAGGTAAAATCACAGTGTTTTCATCTGCCTCTCTCAAATGACCAGTGATTTTGAACATTTCTTCATATGCTTCCTGGCTGCTTTTATTTCTTCCTCTGAGAAGCGTCTGTTCATTTCAGATGCCCGTTTTTCAATATTATATTCATGGAAAGATGTCCTGTCATTTCCCACTTATATGACTTTTTAGATTTATATCTTTTCTTCCTTCATCTCTCTGTTGTCTGACAATATCTCCTTCCCAAATTGGCCTACCAAAATCTCAAGGTAAAATAGGCTGTCTCATTTGAATAAAGCTCACAAGCAGAAAGGACAAGAGTATCGTATTGTAGAAAAGAGTTTCTTTTTCTTTCTTTCTTTCTTTCTTTTCTTTTTTCATTTTTTTTTTTTTTTTTTTGCTTTTTGAGACAGGGTCTCACTTTGTAGTTCAGGCTGACCCTGAGTTCACTATAGTGCCTAGGCAAGCTGCCGCGAACTCAGCAATCCTCCTGTCTCTGCCTCCCGAGTGCTGGAATTACAGGCGTGAGCCACCACGTCTGGCATTGAGGTATGCGGTGTTGATTGTTGGTGGGCGTGTCTCCACACCCAGCATTATATATGGTTACCGGGGATCGAACTCAGGACCTTGACTTGTGAGGCAGGCGCCAGAACCACTGAGCTACCCCTCCGGCCCTTTTTTTTTTTTTTTTTTTTTTTTTTTTTGAGACAGGGTCTCGCTTTGTAGTTCAGGCTGATCCTGAGCTCACTATGTAGCCCAAGGCAGGCTTGAGCTCTGCAGTCCTCTTGCCTCTGCCTCCCAACTGCTGGGATTACAGGCTTGAGCCACCTGCCCGGCAAAAAGAGGATTT
>PVIC010035773.1:0-18894 GCA_004025085.1 Thryonomys swinderianus
CAAGTCTCTTTCTTAATATTTAGAACCCTTAGGAGATGGATGCTTCCTGGGTTGTCCTCCTTGGATCTATAATGGCCCTTATGTGATCTCAGTTCTGGCACACCATGGAAGGTACTTAAACAGAATAATCACATCATCTCAGTCAACATAATACAATCAATATCATCAACAGTATCAAATGCAGCACAGGAAACGACAAGCTTTGGCAATTACTATTCTGATGCCTTAAACATTATGAATTAGATCTGTGAGCATATGCTAAAGTTTAGAACTGACCATTAATATGTTTACAACATGCAGGTCCTTCAGCATCACCTTTTGGGAATAAAAGGTCACCAGGGAGTTGGGGTGGGTAGAGAAATAGAAGGAGAGGGAGAGATTAGAAATAAGATCAAAGGATATATAAAGATCACATAAACCCCAGGAAACTGATAGAGGCTAAAGGACAAGAGACAGAAGGGACAAATACAAAACAGGCTAACAACAGCAGGATGACTAGAAACCATATTCACCTTCCTATAATAATACAGAAGAAAGAGAGAGTAGCAAAGACTGAAATGCATTGACTTCTCAGAACTGATACTTATTAAAGAACAAGAGACAATGAAGGAACAAGAGAAGAATAAGAGTGCCTAGCAGCAATGGGCTAACAATATGATTTTTCCTCTCCTGTAAAAATAGGAACAATTGAGAGAAGAAAAAAAAAATCATACAGACTCAGCAACAAGGGAATACAAAAATGAAGGATAAAAGAAAGAAAAAGAACAACAACAGCAGCAACAACAACAACAAACTACCAAAAGGGCCATTCATAGCATGGATCTCCTGTCTCCTATAGATACTATGGGTGGTAGCATGCAGATTGAAGTTGACCAGCCATAGGGAGAACAACTGCCATCCCCTGTCTAGCTTCTAGCTATAATGCCTGTGTTGAGCTCAATGAACTCCTACAGACATGAACTCTGAAAGAGACCAGGATCCTGTAGATAGGACTGATTCCACCGACGTACCAATGGCTGTAGTCAACAGGATTTCTTCACCCTTCTAGTATGTGTTTGTTCGTTTTGGCAGGCAGGTCAGTCAAGCACAGAAGACCTCTGCATAAGTCCCAGCACTGCTGCCTCACTTATTTAGCGTGTGCAGACAAGTAAATGGAGTCCCCTGGGGCTCCTTTCCATGTGCTGGTCCTATGAGAGGTCAGGGTCCAAAAGTGATAGTGGATAAACAAGAAGATGGAGTCTCTGTGGCTCCTCCCCCCACTCTAGTCATGTGAGAGCTCAGAGCCCGAGCACTGTGCAGAAGTCAGGCCAGTCCCATACTAGAGACTTTACCTTCATAGGATCGGCACTTACTCAACATGAGCAAAGAAATAGATGGTATCTCTGTGAGGTCCTCCTCCCACACTGGTCTCACAAGAGCTCAGGGCCCAAGCACTGTGGGAAAGGCTAGCTCTGTGTGATTTTCACAACTGCGTGTTCTAGTGTTATACTGCCTTTCTACATAATCTTCTTATATCCACAAATTCTGTTTCCATTGTCAGTTCACAGCCACATTACATTAACCTCAAAAACAAGACCACCCAGAATCCCAGAACTCTGGGAGGCTGAAGCAAGAAGATCTCAAGTTTGAAACTATCTTGGACAATTTAACAACTTACCAAGACGCTATCGCAAAAAACAATGGGACCACAATTGTCTCATATATACTTCCATCTCCAACAAGTTCATTTCTCTTGTCTTGTTGTTGAAACCATGAACATTTTTTGTACAGTAATGGAAATACACAAGTAAAGTAATATAAGACACTAAATTATCCTGATTTTACCTCCAGACTTCTCAAATCTCTTAAAAACCACGAAGCAGCCAGTTTAAAGACTTTCTCAACACTGGGCAGTGCATTTAGTAGAAAAAGAAGGAAACAAGTCTTTTCAAAAGATCCCAGAGACCATCATAGGCCATTCCAAAAGGCAAGAAAGGCTATTTTCCATTGGAGGAAGGAACAATGAGCTGCCACAGCTGTTGAAGGAGGAAGAAAGACTAGACTACTCTGACCAACACAGCCATCTCTTGCAGATGCACTGCAGTTCAGTGTGATGCATAGCAATGCTTTCCTGATTCTTCACTCCTCTCTCATGAGTCTCTTCTTTGTGACTTCTGTCACGTGATTTTGTAGCCTGTCCTCTTGCCCCACTGATATTGAACTTAGCTGAATAAATTGCTTTTGATAGGTGTATGCAAATAAAGGCATCACATGTATGCATGTGTATTTGACTTCTGCATTTTCCAACATTGCTATTAAAACCTACTGGGAATAGCCTGTTGCTGCCCCAAGAATATATAGAGGTCAGACAATCAGAAGGGGCAAAGCCATGAGTTAAAATCAAGTTCATCCAGGCTGAATCCAAATATGCTGACCCTCAGTCAAGTTGAGGCAATGAAAGAGAAGAAGTGATCACTGCTGCATATTGAAGTGGTATCTTATACAGAATTTTTACAGTGTGCTGACTGATCCAAAAAGGAAAGCAGAAATCCCTTTGAAATAAATCTTGGTAGTAGTACCCAAACACATTGACACACATCTGTGATCAGCACTCTGGGAGGCTGAGGCAGGAGAACTTCAAGTTTAAGCCCAACCTGGGCCATTTCAATGACTTAGCAAGACCTTATCCCAAAATAAAAATTTAATATAATAAATGAGGCTGGGGATATTGCTCAGTGTGAATATACAGCATTCAGTCCTTAGTACCAAAAGAAAAAAGTCTTGGTAACAGCAATAAAATTCACATAAGACCTCTCACATCATCAAAGAGAAACTTTTTGGAAGCAACAACTGGACTTGCAGCCACATCAGCTGTGAAACATCAGCACTGAAACTGTGCAGAAGCCTTTTGTTAACTGGAAGCCCGAAGCTGACTTGGTCTGTGACTCCAGAAGTCTAGGGTCACGCTTCCTCTGAAACCAGCGGCTCAGCTCTGCACTGGATCCTGCTGGACTGAGTTATTTTGGATTTGTTCTTGTGACTCTGGGACTTAAAATAGTCACCGCTGAGCCATCTGCCTTGGGATCCATCTCACTCCTGAGAGGTAGAGCAGCTGTGGCAGAATGGAAAGCAGCTCCTTTTAAGAAAGTGAACAGTCTCTCGGCTTTTCTCCATCCTCTAAGTGTGCCCAGGGGAGAAAATAAAACAGAGGGCATTTGGCTGCCGAAGAAGAATAAGAGCTTAAGAAGAGAACCTGGGAGATGCTGGGCAGACAGGAAGCAAGAACTGGGCCAGCTGCCAGGGTCTGGAAAGGAGCCAGGTGAGATAAGTTTGAGCAGAGATACTGCCAGATGGAGGTGGTGATGGGTGGCACAAGGTGTGGCTCTGGGACAGCAGGGCCTCCTAGCATGCCAGGAAGAGCAAGGGGTCAGGCCTCAAAGGCCTGGCACAATGTATAACCTCCCAAAATTATCAGTCATGAGCTCTCTTGCTCCTTCAGGAGTTTTAAGAGTCTCCATCTCAGCCTAGAAGACAGGATGGGTATAACTCAGGCAAGTTCCAGATAAGTGGCATAGATTTACACAGGTATCATCTGTCTCACACAGGATGGTGATGGAAACCTGGTAAGAACAGGATCTATCTTTAGAGATGCCACATGACGTAACTGAAGACTTAGTTCAGTGGTTGCCCATACATGGACACTCACTGAGTAATTTAATACTAAATCAACGGATCCCGTTCAAATATGTGCAGAAGGTATTATTCAAATTCCTAGAAAAGTGAGAACCCACTGTTGTCTCTATCGAGAAGCCTTCTGGAAATTGAATTCTCACAAAGAAGAGTGAGAAACAGTTGATTTACCTGCCTGCCTGCCAGATACTCAGGTCAGAGCAATTAGAATAACTGCTACTGGAGCTGGGGCCCAGACCACAGGGAAGGGGCAGTTGCCTGTGTGTAACCCAGACAGGTGGAGCTGAGGACAGTGTGTGCCATCCATCGCTCTGCTTCCAAAGCTTCCTCAGGTGCATTCCCTTCTAGTCTGGGGATGTTTTGGAATTGGGCAGACTCTGGATTTCCATTTACAACCTCTCCAGTCTCTGGGAGTTTCCTCAACTCCTCTAGGCTGCATTTTCTCATCTGTAAAATGGGTATTAATAACACATTCAGTTATAAGGGGTTTACAGAACAGAAGTCAAGCTCTAGCTTGTGGCCAAGCTCACTCTGCTGTTGGCCCTTCTAAATGAAGTTTTATTGGAAAACAGCCAGGTTTATTCATTTACATATTGTCTATGGTGCTTCTTATGCTATAAATGGCAGACTTGGGTATCTGTGACAGAAACCATATGGTCTGCAGAGCCTAAAATAGTTACTCCCTTGTCCTTCACAGAAGCTATTTGCTAACTCCTGGTTTGAGGATTAAGTGAGGTAACAAATATAAAATTTTGATACAGAGCCCAGAGCATGGCAGGAAGCCACCAAATGGTGCTGATAAGATGGAGGATAAACATATATATCTGCTTTTAAGTTTTTGAGGGAAAACAATAATCAGTGTACACAAGAACTACCTAAAATGTCCTCCAAAGATTTACGTGTGCAGAAGTGGAACTTTCCCAAGGTCAATGGATCATGAAAGCTCTGACTTGATCAGGGGGTTAATTCATTTGATGGCAAGGTAATGAAACCTTAAAGGTTGTTCTTTGTTAAAGGGAATGGGTTTGGAGGTTGTGCCTTTGGGGACTACATCTTGTCCTTGGTTGTTTGCTCTCTGGGCCTCTTCCTCTCTCTACTTCCTGGCTGCCTTGTGTTGAGCAGCTTTCCTCCACTACACCCTTCTGCCATGATGTTTCTGCCTTGGAGCTAGGGACCATGGACTGAGACCTCTGAAACCATGAGCCAAAATCACTCTTCCTTGCTAAACTGCTAGTCTTAGTTATTTGGCCACAGCCATGGAAAGCTAATATGAAGTCAGGGTGGAAACTTACACTGCAGACTCCACAGGAATCAAGAAGATGCCACAGAAGCCCATGAGCACGCCAGCTATGTCGGCACAGCCTGATGTCCACATCACAGACAGAGCAAGGGGACCTGTGAGGCTTTATGGGAGAATGAACACAGTAGAAGAGGCCAGAGAAATTACGTCAAGACTGGAGGTTGCAGCCAGCTGGTAATTCAGAGAGTATCTGAGTATTCGGCTGAGAATTCTGAGCACAGCAACGGTCAACACACCCCCGGACAGCACTGCGGGGGAGCTGCACAAAGCCTTGTTCTATCCCCTGGAAAGCTGTTCTAGTGAAACGCTGAGATTCCCTCAAAAGCTGCTGGCCCCATGGAAATGTTTTCAGGATATTTCATAGCCCACTCACTCCTTATACGCACATATAATTTTATCTCTTTCACTCCACAACAGTTTATCTTTTTTAATATCTTCAGTTGATAAAGCTGCTCTTTGCCCACTCAGGTTTTTCCAGGGTTGCTTTAAAATTTTTCAGAAGCTCACTCAACAAACTTCTTAACTGGAACAAGAGTACAGGAAGCAGAATATTTAAGCAAGCTGTCTTGTGGGCAAACAGAAGCATAATGGTAGAGACAGAAGTTCCAAAATCCTTTTTTTGATCTTGGTGTTCATAGATATATGACCAATGATGGGAGCAGCTTCAGGTGGCTGGAATATTAAGTTTTCTCATTGCAACTGTGCTCAACACAATTGACTTTGTATTCTTTGGACTTCTAAATTGAGGATTGATTGTCCATTCATTCACAACCATTGTCTGAGTCATTCAAGAATTTAGACTGACTGTATGTACCAAGATAAGTAGTGAAATATGTAGGTTATTATTGTTTTTTAAATCAAAATAGATCTTTAAATATCATTTGTTAAAAATAACCAACATGTCCTGCATTGCACAAAAGGATTCAGTCTATATAGCTCCATTCAACCGTCGGCACACATTTTCAAATTTCAGAGGTGGCCCTAGAGAAATTCAGCCCTATTATGTGATGCACCCATGCCATTAAGATAGTGGCACTCAAAATTAGAACAAAGTCCATCAAGATCCAATCTGAGTGTCCTTGCAGTTTCACAAAGTCCCTTTATGGAAGGCAACATCCACAGGCTTATGCAGAAGATTGCAGGCACAGCTTGCACCATGGCCTTCTCATCATGAGTAAAGGCCTGAGAAGAAACCAGAAGTTCTGGGACATTGGGCCATGCCAGCCTCTCTGAGACTTGTAATTCTGAAGCCAGACATGAGTTTATGTGCTGTCCACATTCTTCCTGTCAGCAAACTCCTGCGTTGTCACTATATTTTCCATCAATACCATTGACTTGTTTTCCAGCAGAAGGTAAATCATCTTCCCAATGAGACAGCAGGTTTGTATTCAAGAATCACTTAACAACAGGAATAAGTTGCAAGAATGTGTCCCTAGATGATTCCATCATTGTGCATATATTACAGAGCATTGCTATGCAAACCTAGATGGTGTGGCCTACTGCAGATGTAGGCTGTGTGCTCGCAGAACGTACATCACTGTGCTGAATGGTACAGACAATTCCAACCCAACATCAAGTACATCACCAGGCAACAGCAATCCTTTCCAGCTTCATTATGACCCTGTGGGTCTGGCATCATATATGGGGCCTGTTGTTATTAATGCAGTACGTGACTATATACAGGAAACTGTTCAAGTCACTCTACCTTGGGAGGAATTCTCATACCTCTAGATTTAATAACATTTATCCATTCAGCCTGCTTTTCCAGCCCCACTTTCAGCATACAGTGACTGCTCCTATGATGACAGGTAGCCTTACAGTGTTTGAAGTTTTCTTGATGCAGTCACTCATGGTAAACTTCATCCGTGCCTCCCCTTGACCTCATTTGGCTTCTGCTTTCTGTATGACTTTGAGTGTAGCATAGGAAAATTAAGCTATTTCTGATGGTTGGCTTTGCTTCTGCAAGGCCGTGTGTGAAAAGTCCAGGCTTTACCTTTAGAGGGAGAGAATTTCTATATGGAGACAAACCCATTGAATTCACCTCACTCTGGGGACTTTCCTCATCCCAATTACTGTGAACCCTACCTTGAAAAGGGCCGTCTCCCTTCTCCTTCTTTTTCAGACTCTACCCCAAGTGTACACATGAACATTTCCCTCCCACCTGACTCTGCTACTTCCCTGCTGAGTATATTTATGAAATAATTAAAAGCACCAGACCACAGCAACCTATGCTCATCCATATTTATAGCAGCACAGTTTGTAATAGCTAAATCTTGGAAAGAGCCCAAATGCCCATAAACTAGTGAGGAGATAAATAAGGTATGTTTTTCTATTAAATGGAGTACTACACAACTATAAAAAAAACAAGATATTTATAGCTAAATAGATACACCTTGAGACCATACTCATAAGTGAAATAAATAGACAAAGGTGTGTAAATACCATATCATTTCTCTAATGTGAGAAACAGAAGGTGTAAATGAGGCCCAAAATGTATAATGGATATTGTGAAACAAGAATAAAATGTTCAAAAGAAAAGGAGAACTGAGGTAGGGGCAGGGGAAAGTAAGGAAGGGAAAGGAAAATTTTGATGGTAAAAAGAAGGAAAATCAAAAACAGGGACTTATTTGGAAAAGGTGGTTTCCCAGGGTGTGACTTGGAACAGTGTGTCTCTTTCCATCTCCTCCTTTTTTTCTCTACTTCCTGGGCTCCATGATGTGAGCACCTTTCCTCTACCAAGACCCTGATACCTACTGTTTCTGCCTTTGAGCCAACCAACCTTGGACTGAGCCCACTGGAAACTCTAAACTATATAAACCTCTTCTCCTGTAGATTGTGGGTGTTGGGGTATTGTGTTCCAGTGACAGAAAAGGGAGCAGGAGACCACTTTACCTCACCTTGGGTACCTGGGTTTTCACTGTACCTTTTTAAATAACTGCACTTGTTTTAACTCTCTGCACCACCACTCTTGCTTTTCCTAAGAATGTTATCATCAGACTGTTCATGAAAATTACTGAAAACTACAGACACTGAATTCTTTGGAAAAGAGGAAAAAGAGAAGACTGTGATGGAACTCGCTACCTCAGACCCTGCTCCATCCCCATGTCACTTTCTGTTGTGAGGTGCAAACCTCTGCCCCCGTGGATCTGGAGAGTGACACTGTAGGGGTCCCCTTTCTTCAGTGGAGATTGTGCCTGGTGTCCTGGGCACTCTGCATGCAGGTGAGAAAGCAAGAGAAGGTGGCTGGCAGGAGGAAGAGTGAAACTCTGGAAAATCAAGTGTCGCAACACAAAGGGATCTGACAGGACATGTCACCCTGACCTTGACACCATAAAGGTCAGGAACAGAAGAGCTGGGGGGCAACATGAAAACCGTCTCTAATCAGCAGAGCGACTCAACTCTAAGACTGCATCTACTCCCGCACAGTGTCACCCCGAACATCAACCAAAGTCAGAAAGTGGGATCATCGTCCTGAGAGCCAGAGAGGAAAAGAATGTCAGAGCCTTGGATGCTGGTGGAAGTGGACAGATGGCCACTGCCTAGTCAGTACCCACCTTATCCATGGCCTGAGGAAGGGCGGGGCTACAGCCAGAGGTGTTGGCCACAGGGGGAGTTATGGATGCTCGGGGCACTCATCTGCAGCCCTCATTCTCTGGTTTGAGACAAATCTCAACAAAAGAGACCTTACAAATCTGTGCTAACCTTGCTTGTTCAGATCCTTCATTGAGAGGCTCTAAATTAACTGTTGTATAGGTTGATGTTTCTTTCCTACAGTATATTTGCTTCTATCTGGCTTGTGACCACCTGATTTTATTAATACCTGAGAGATGGCTATGGAACACATGCCTAAACCTACCAATCAATACTCAGATTAGTTTCCTCTGTCACTACTAGGGATTGAAGCAAGGCTTCTATACTGCACTATGTCCCCAGCCCAGGTTGGCCTCAAACATGAGACCCTCCAGCCTCGGCCTACCCCCACGCTGTGATTATTCTCTGTACCACGGTGCTGAGCCTCACGTGCTTATAAACAGCCTGGGTAAATGCTCAGTGATGTCCTAGTCCATTTGCCAAATACAGGGGAAGCACAAGCGAGGGAGATGACTGAACATTAGAGGGTGTTTAATTCCAATCACAACTATTCAGAAACACTTGATGAGTAATGAGCTACTAAGTAATTTTTGTTTTGTTTTGGTTTGCTTTGCTTTGTTTTCCCCTCCTGAGAACTGAGCTCAGCTCCTTCACCAGAAAGCTACAAGCCCAGGCCTTTCTATTTTTTATTCTGAGACATGGTCTCACTAAACCATCAAAGGTGCACTCAAACATCTGAGAGTCCTGCCTCAGCTTCCCAGAGTGCTCTTAGAAAGCAAAAGAGATAGGCACATTGTATCCCCCCAACGTGATGATAGCTGAGGAATATTCTGAGAGGTTTCTGGAACTGGGGCACTAAAGTCTCATTAAGTCAATATATTGCGCAGACTGGGTAACAGGATTCCCATTTTATTTGCTTATATAGCAGTGACTGCTCAGAAAGCTGAGCCAGCGGACCGTTTTGGAAAAGACAGCCTGGATTTGGATTACTAAGAGATTGTCTGCCTGGATTACAAGGACATCTACTCCACAAGACATCCTGCCATCATGTGGTACTTGTACTTAGGCTGAAAATCCCTGGCACATCAGGGTGACAAAGGCCAGCTTCCTGGCGTACTCAGGGCCCTGCCAGGCAGCTGCTCTTGTGGCTGCTCTTGAGCGAGGGTTCCTGCTTAGCAGTCAGTTCACTGGAATCTGATATTTATGCAGAACAGCAGCCGGGTTGTGTTTATTCAGTCTCCTCCAATCTAGGCAAAAGCAGACATCCCATAGAGACTGAGCTTTTGGCACCACCAAGGTCTGAGAAAACAAGCCAAAAAGAAAAATTGAATGCAAGTGCCCTGAAGTCAGACAGACTGAGATCCATTTCCTTAAAATCTGGCTGAGTTGTTTAACTGAGAGTTTCTGTTTCTCTTGTGCGAAGACGAGGGCTACACAGAGAAACTCTGTCTCTTTTTTTAGGTACAAGATGGTCAGGCAACCCCGCTCTGCACCTTTCTGTAGTGGGCGTGGCCAGCTGACACCACTGGCCAATGAAATGTGAGCAAGGCTCTCTGTGGGGGGGGCTCCTGGCAGCCTGATGGGATTCCCCACATGCTTCCTCTGTGTCCCCACGACTAGGAGCTGAGCTGGCGGCTGAGTGACAGTCAGACAGGTAGAGCGTGAGTGCGTGAGAAGCCGCTGTTAGAAGCTGTGAAATTGGAGGACTCTCCTAGCATAATCTACTCTACCTCGGCTGATACAAAGATCAGTTCACTTTCAAGGCCCTAGAGGAGACTTATGGGAAACAAAGCTGCTAAGCCCTTGGTATGTAGGAGGTGGATGATTTTTTCTTCTTTAAGAACCTAATATCTACTAGATGGCTGGCATATTGGCGCACAGCATAACAATTGGTCTCTGCTCTCTTTGGCTCACAATCTGTAGCTGACTCCCTCCTCGCCTGTGTTATTGCTGTTATATTTTGTAATTGGCTCTATTTGCATAAAAGCCAGAGTAGGGAGTTATCACCCCTGCTGCAAAGAACCTTAGAAGACACGAAAGTCTATCTGCCAAATCCACTTCTTTTTAGGGCTAAAACTGGAGTTGTGTACAGGGTTTTGCATTTATGGAGAGGACAGTATTCCCAGGATTGGGAGGTGAGAAACAGTCCCAACTGTAGGCTTTGGAAAAGAATATTGATACGAGCTGCTCCTTCTTTTCAACTCGCTGTGCTCTGAGTGCAGGGCTAATGTTTCCCACACCTTATCTCATTTAACAGAATTAGCACAAGACTGGTGTAAGGTTGGTGTTATACCATTTTACAGAAGAGAAAACTGAGGTTTAGAAACTGATTCTTCAAGGGCACAGAGCTCATAAGTCTGATTTTGAATCGGGATCTAATACAAAAATAAATTAAAATAAAAAGTTACAAGTCACACGTATAGCTTGCTATCTCAGTTAAAAATAAAAAGAGAATTAGATTTCAGGCACCAAAACATAATGAACCAGGAAAAATTATTTCTATTTTTTTGTTGTTGCTGTTTTGTTTTGTTTGTGATACTAGAGATTGAACAGAAAACATTCATGCCGAGTTTCACCTCCAGCCCTCTTTTATTTTTATTTTGCATTTTGAGACAGGGCCTCACAAAGTCACTAAACTGCATGAGTTGGGCTGGAAACTGCAGTCTTCCTGCATCAGCCTTCCCGAGTGCTGGGATTTAGGTGTGGGCCACCACATTCATCCGTTCTGTTTTTTTGTTTTTGTTTTTGTTTTTTTTTTGTGGGATTTATGTTATAGCACAGTAGGTTACTTTTGCGCATCCATGATATATTTCAGAATAACAAGAAGACAGAAGTCCCCAAAACCCAGAAATGGCTGACGTCTAATGAGCCAGAGACCCCTATTGCACTGATTTGATGATGCCACTTTGCACACACGCACCAACACTTCGACACCCCGTGACCCTAACGATGGACAAATATCAGTCTTGATTGGAATAAGAATGAAAGTCAAGCAAAGGTCTTCACTGTTTTTGTGGAGGCTCCCTCAGACCCAATAAGCTTGAAGTTCAACAGCTTCCCACGTGGCAAAAGCCAAACGCCTTTGCTGGGCGGCTGGAACCCTGGCCCTCGGTCTCGGAAAACCGTGCCGCGCAAGGAGGCGCGCAGTCAGGCTGGGGGCGCGGCTTCTCGGCGGTCAGCGGAAGCGTGGACTTGGTAAGAGTCCCCTGGGGCTGGCCCCTTCGGATCACAGCGGCGAAGGCAGAGCTCTGAAGTTCTGGGATAGTTCGCGAAGCCTGCCACCCATGCCGCTGCCACCCGCGAGGTGCCCGGAAGTGCCCCCGTTCTAGAGCAAGACACAGACAGAGAAAGGACGCGGAAGATGCCGTTTGGTCCGTGGGCAACTCAGAGCAGGCGCTGCGCGGCCCCGTCTCGGTGAGAGTCCAGCGTCATCCGCACAGACGGTTTCACCCTGGGAGACAGACAGCCACCAGCAGGGTGCGTGAGATACTGTTTTCTTTCCTCATTTGACTGACAGGAGCGAGGTGACAGGGACAGCGTGCTTTCACGGAAAATGACACCTCTCTCTCCAAGTGATCCGGCAGCGGACGGGACTCGCCACATCCCAAACACAGCTCGTTACTTCTCGCGCCTCACTGTCCCTTCTCCTGGTTCATAGCGTCGCCAAACACCGGGCACCCCAGCCGGAGAGCTAATAAGGAGGCAGGAAAGCGCAGAAAGGCTTCGGGATGAAGAGCAAGATTTAATCATCATGTTCACAATGGAGAGGCTCGAAGCAATTTACCAACCTCTCGGAGCTTCCGCGTCCTCTCAATGAGAACTATAATTATTATAACAACCTGGATGTATAGGCTTTTTCCTGCCAGGCCTCGCTTCCAGATTGCTTCTGCTCAACTGGGTGATTTCTGGAACTGCAGTGGCTCCTCTCTGCCTGGCTGGGTCTGAGCTCCCTGGCCCCTCAATTGTCCTGTCAGTATCTATTAGTGTCAGGCACTTCAGAGGTACTGGCTTCCAGGCCGAGCCCCACCCCCACAACCACGTCTACCTCTCTCCTTCTACTGTAACCGTGTAAACCTGTGATGAACAAAATGTGCTGGTTTTCCGATTACAGGAGTCACATACATTCTGTGAAAGATGAAAACAGAGGAAAGTATAAAGAAGATCATAAAAGCATCCTATAACGAATGCCCCTGAGACAACCACAGATGTCGTTTTGTTAAATTCTCTTTTTACATACACTTAAAAAATCTTTAAAAAAAAAAAATGAAGAGTGCAGGGAGAGGCCCATCCTAATGGCAGGAAGCAAGTGAGGCGGGGGGTGCGGGGGCGTGGTGCTCCCCAGGGCTCAGGCGAACCAGACGCTGTCCTCAAGACCCCCAAAGAGCTCAGAGAACTTCCCACAGGCAGAGAGAATCACTTCAGGGCTGGATGCTGCCCTGCGGAGCATTCCTCTTGCTCTTCTAGTGGAGGATATTTACATAAGTTATATGCTCAGAGACAAACTTATTCAAGCCGGCTCGAGATTTAGCTCAGTGGTTCCAGCGCCTGCCTCACAAGCGCAAGGTCCTGAGTTCGATCCCCGTTAACCACATACAATGCTGGGCATGGTGACTCACACCCACCAGCAATCAGCACCACATACCACAGTGCCAGGCGTGGTGGCTCACGCCTGTAATTCCAGCACTTGGGAGGCAGAGGCAGGAGGATTGCTGAGCTCAAGGCTTGCCTGGTCTACATAGTGAGCTCAGTGCCAGCCTCAACTACAAAGCGAGACCCTGTCTCAAACAAACAAACAAAAAAAACTTATTCAAGCCAAGAACAACCTATTATATAAAAGGGAGCAAGTCAGGAACTACTCAAGAGGAAAGGAGGGATGGAGCAGGGAGACAGAAAATGAAAGGGGCGGATAATAAAGCGTGGTCTTTGGGCAAAAGACTAAGGTTCCCTCACATGTATCCCAGAAAAAGCAGTTTAAGGAGATATTTGAAAACTGAAGCTCATAGCAGCAATAGAAGCACACAGAGAAGATATGGTAAGACACCAAGATGCGATGAGGTGGGAGGTGAAGAAAAGCCAAGAAGTAGGAAGTAGAAGAGAACAATACTTTTGAGAAATACAGGATACTATAAAATTAGGCCAAAGAAAAATTAGAATGGCTGAAAGCACATGTATCATGATTGAGGGAACAACTGAGGTAAGGAAGAAAAAGGAAGCAGAAGCAGAAATAAAGCAAGTGACATAGGAGATATGATTACGATTTGGAAAGAAAAAGAAAAAGCATTTATATAAGGGGTAGGGGCTTGTGGGTGGGTAGGGATATGGGTAAAAAAGAGAATTAACTTCTGTCACATACTGATACAAATTCCCCAATGTTGAGTGTGATTGTGAGCTGTATATAATATATACCAATAAAGAATTCAATAAAAATAATTTTAAAACCCCAGCGAATATTTAAATTTAAAAATTGTATTACAGTTGATGGGCATTTAGATATTTGGAAAATCATATAATTAGGATATGCAAAATATTTGCAACATAATACTAAAAAAGGTGAATGCTCCAGTTTTAAAATGTGTGTGTGGGGGGAGGAGCTAGGGATCAACCTTAAGCCTTATCCTTGTTAGCCAACTGCTCTACTGTTGAGCTAGCCCTTGGGACCTACTTTTAAACTGAGCAAAGGGTTCTATATGGAGTTTGCCAAAGATGTAGACAAATGGGCAATGGATACATGAGAAGATACTCCCATCAGTAGCCATCAGAAAAACCCAAATCAGAACCACAGTGGGATAGCATCCCCACTTGCTAGGATGACTATAATAAGAAAATTAGATGGTAAGAAATAAGGACAGGTAGAAACAAAAATGCTGATGCACCATTTGTTGCACTGTAAAATGGTGAAGTCACTTTGGAAAACATTTTGGTACTTCTTAAAACACTAGGCCCAGAAATACTAACCATGTGATGCAGACATTCCACTCCAATGTGTATACTCAAGAGAAATGAAAGCATACACCTCAGTAAAAATTCATACATGCTCACAGCACATTATTCGTAATAGTCAAAAATAGAAACAACTAAATGGATAAATAAAATGTGACATACCCGGGCTGGAGGGTTAGCTCAGTGGTTCTGGCGCCTGCCTCGCAAGCGCAAGGTCCTGAGCTCGATCCCTGGTAACCACATATAATGCTGGGCGTGGAGACACGCCCACCAACAATCAACACCACATACCACAATGCCAGACGTGGTGGCTCACGCCTATAATCCCAGCACTCGGGAGGCAGAGACAGGAGGATTGCTGAGTTCGCGGTGGCTTGCCTGGGCACCATAGTGAGCTCAGGGCCAGCCTGAACTACAAAGCAAGACCCTGTCTCAAAAAGAAAACAAAAAAAGTGACATACCTAGGCAAAAACATTATTTCACATAATCAAGCATTAAACTGATACATACTACAACATAGATTACCCTTGAAAACATCGTACTAAGTGAAAGAAGCCAGTCAAAAAAGTACCACATATTGTATGAGCCCACTTAAATGAAATGTCTGGAACAGACAAATATATAGTTTGCGTCTAGAACTTGGAGTTGAAGAAAGACATGGAGAATGGGGAGACTTCCAATGGGTAAGGATATCTTTTGTGGACTGACAAAAGTGTCCTAAAATTGATTGTAGTCTGAGTTAACACCAACCCTGGATATTAAAAAGCACTGAATACTGTAATTCAAATGGGTGAATTGCATGGTATGCAGGTTACAACTCAATAAAGCTGTTGGGAGGGGAGAAAACTATTGTAAACTGTGTAAAAATTTAGAGACTCTAAATCCCATAGGGTCTTGTTAAAGAAATACTGGATGATAACTTCAGCCAACCAAGAAATGAACAGTAACACAATGGTAAACAGATCCAGCTGTAAAGATAGAATCAATGTAAGTGTGGACTAAGCTAAAATATAATGAAGTTTTAGAAGAATCAATGAGCACTGTGTGCCATAGATTATACTTTATTGAATATAGTGAGCATCTTTGGGCTCATATTGATATAAAATAAACAGAATAGGAAAGATTCTCTAAAAATATATATCAAGGACATAGAAACATTTTAGCAGGGGTATGTTTTAATTTCTCTTGAGTACATAGTTTGGCTCTTGCAACAGAATTTCTGGATTATATGTTAAATAAATAAATATATATTTAATTAAATTGTCAATATTATTGTAAAATTTCACTCAATAAGTCTAACAAAAATGATGGAGAGCTGGGCGTGGTGGCTCATGCCTGTAATCTCAATACTCGGGAGGCAGAGACAGGAGGATTGCTGAGTTTGAGGCTTGCCTGGGCTCCATAGTGAGCTCAGGGCCAGCCTGAACTACAAAGTGAGACCCTGTCTCAAAAAAAAAAAAAGATGGAGACAGAAAATCACTATCTGGGAACTGTCATGGTGGTCAATGGCTGGAACAGATCTAGGGTCATTGATTCAGGCAAGAGTTAACACACATCTTAACTAGGAAGGTAGATACGTAGATTAATTATGTAGGTAGTATTTTTGTGATGCTCAGGATATTGAGATGACCACAGATAACACGCTCCCCAAAGAGTCCCTCGAAAGGGGAGCAAGGAATCACCATTGTGAAGAAGCCCAGAGACAGCAGCACAAAGTGATGCAATCAGTGTCCCTGGTGGTGGGGGCCAGGGGCCGGCATTCTGTGTCCCTGACATGGAGAAGGACTTAGCAGCATCTTTTCAGTGACAATTCAGATCTAGCCACAACAGGCCAAGGAAATACTGTTTGTGTAAATAGGGCCGGGGGGCTGGGGTGGTAGGGTGGGTAAGGGAAGGGGAAAAATGAGAATTAAATTGTGTCATATACTGGTACAAATTCTCGATGTGGAGTGTATTTGGAATGTGTATATATAATGTATCAATAAAGTGTGCCAATCAAAAGAAAGAAGCCATGAGAAGTAGCTACCCCGAGAGTCACCTCACAGCACGTAAGGTCTGTACTCTTCAAAATTGTTGGGCCCATGAGAGACAGGAAGGTGAAAGGGACTGGTCTAGACTGGAGGACTCTGGGAAGCACAGCAGTTACACAATGCATTTCTCTTGCACAGCATCTTGCACCCCAAAGAAGAGGGGCGTAGTCGAGAATATGGTCTCCGGACTGGATGGCAGCAGTAGGAAAATCTGACTTTCCCCTGTGGAGACTCGTGTGGTGTCAGTTGGAGAGGGTCCTTGTCGGAGAAAACACACTGACCAGGTATTTACAACTGGAGGGAAAGCTGGGTATGGCTTTCTCCCAGATGATGAAGGGAAAGGCTTGTGTGAGGGTGGCGAAGGAGGAGAGATGGGGCTGGAAAAAGAAACGGTAAACTGAGGAGCATGGGGGAAGAGCCTATGGAAATTCTTTGAACGGTACTTGTAACTCTTCTGTAAATGAGAATGACAGACATTCCTCAGTTTCTGATGGTTTAACTGAACAAATCTTTGGCTTCGCGATGGCCTGAATGCTGCCTGTATTCAGCAGAGACTGGGCTTGGAGTTTTGACCTCTTCCCAGCCTTGAGCTGGGCAGTGTGATCTCTCTCCCGGAGTTGATCCCTGACAGCCATGTGCAGCTCTGGGTCAGCCTGAGGATCACGGGAATGAACTACCAATGTCCTGCTCTGCGCTTTGTAACTGAGCTAGGTAGATTAACTGCGTTTTCAACTTCTGACATTTTTCAGCTAAGGACAGGTATATGGACATTTTCCTTGACAGCTATAGTTGAAGGCATCGTTTTTAAATAACAGGATGTACGTGTTACAAACCCAGAACATGTTAAAGTGATGTGATTACCAAAGAAGAAAATGTCGTTGGCTCTGAGCCTTTGAACATGCTTTTTCTTTCCCTTTCTGAATGCCCTCACTCCATTTTTGGATTTGGTGGTACTGGGAACTGAACTCAGGTCAGTTGCACTAAGCTGCATGCCAGCCTTTAGTTGTTTTTTTTTTTTTTTTAATTTTGAAACAGTGTCTCACTGAGTCACTGAATTTGTCCGGGTGGACTCGAACTTACAGTGCTCCTACCCAGAATGCTAGAATTACAGGTGTGTACCACACTGCACTCCAGCACTCACCAACAGCTGGGATCAGTCCAGGGTGCGTCTACCTTCCAACTGCTCAAAGGCAGGTGCCCAGTCTTCTAGGCTTATTGTTCTGCTCCATCGCTCTGGCTTTTTGGGACAGGATCTCATCCAGGAACCGGTACTGTGTTCACGGCCCCATCCTGACTTCCCTTCCATCTCGGGCACTTAGATGTGTTCTCAGTTCTCCTGTTAGTTCCAGTTCCGAAAAGATCGTTAATGAATCTAAAAGGAAGCATACCTGTTTCTAGCCACCAGTATTTATAGATCACTTTCCATAAGAGAAAAATAAAAGTATAAGAAACACTGTCACCCTTTAAGAATCTCACATTCTTGTCGGGAAGATAATACCCACAGATGAGAAGGGAAAGTGTGTAAGAATAAGGGACACATCTGTGTGTGTGTGTGTGTGTGTGTGTGTGAGAGAGAGAGAGAGAGAGAGAGAGAGAGAGAGAGAGACAGAGGCCATAAGGACACAATTTCTTATTTGATGTCATTGGTGGATTCTACAGATAGTGGCCAGCCTGTAACTACAGGAGCTTAGAGAAGATTGTTTTATTTTAAAGGGAATCTATAAGGCTGCCTCAGGTAAATACTTATGAGGACTTTGGAAATGATGGCTAGGGCAAGTGCCAGCCCTGTTAGAGGGGAGGATTGAGGTCTTGGTCCACATCAGTAGCAGAGAACAATTAGAAATTAGAACAATTGGAAAGGAGAAGTTCCAGATCTGTTCTTTAGCCCACTCTTGGAAACTTATCCCAATTCCTTTATTAAGTGAAACTATTTATTCATGGATGAGGGCTTCCCTGTTAAAGTTATCAATAAGCCAAGAACATAATTTATAGAATTAGGATAAAATTTGGGAAATCATGAAGAAAGTAAAAACAAATTAAAAGATAATAGTAAAACTGGTGATAAGTTATACTGTCAGTCATACTAAAAAAAATAAATGGGTATATTCCTAGAAGGGGTATAGCAGGGTCAAATGGGACCCATAGTCCTAGTTTTCTGAGAAATTTCCACACAGATCTCCACAATGGTTGCACAAGTCTGCAATCCCACCAACAGTGTAGAAGGGTTCCTTTCTCCCCACAGCCACACCAGCATTTATCGTTGGTTGACTTTGTGATCGCAGCCATTCTTTGTGGAGTGAGGTGGAATCTCAATGTTGTTTTCATTTGCATCTCTCGAATGACCAGAGATGTTGAGCATTTCTT
>PVIC010035774.1:0-18872 GCA_004025085.1 Thryonomys swinderianus
GTTGGTTTAACTTATTCATCATTCA
Organism: Thryonomys swinderianus; assembly: GCA_004025085.1. Classification (NCBI taxonomy): domain Eukaryota; kingdom Metazoa; phylum Chordata; class Mammalia; order Rodentia; family Thryonomyidae; genus Thryonomys; species Thryonomys swinderianus. Next base: position 26 of record PVIC010035774.1, read on the forward strand.
TACTTCTTGGCTTTAAATCTTTCACACATTTTCCTTCAACTAGCATAGCACTGTAAAATATATTCCAAGATTTTTTTCCTCTGAGTATGTATTTGCTTATACCATAAAGAGCATTCATTCCTCCAGTGTTAAAAATAATTAAAAATTAGCAATTTGATAAAGAAGTTCCAATGTTGAATATATTTCTGATTTTGTTCATGGTGCTGTTTTGGCCTAAAAAGTTTTATTCCCACTCTCTATAATTTAATTTTATCTATCAACATTATTCTATTTAATTTACCTTTCACCTTCTGGCCCAGCATAGCATAAAGACCTTTTATTGAAATTTTGGACCAATTTACAGCTAATATATTTATATATTATTTTAATGCTAATTAATTTAACATACATGCAATTTTATGTTTAACTTAATACTATTAATAATGTCATATGTTAATTTAATATGCATTTTATTCATGTAATTTAATATTATATAATCCTGTGTTACGATCAATTTGATATTATGTGGCCCCACAGTTACTAATTTTGTAATAAATATGTAGCATATATATTTATCATCTTTTTTCTATAAATGGAGATGAGGTACACCTACCATGTATCACAGCAATGAAGTAACTACTGATAACCAGTCAGTTATGACTCCCAAAGATCACACTGCCTAATATTCACTTACTTGTGTAAACTTATACTGATTCGCCTTTAGTTCAGTTTCAGCTTCTAAGGAAAACAAAGTTGAAGTGATAACATGTCCCTGGAAAAATGAGTCCTAAAATGTAGGGCTCTTTGGATTCCCTTGCAGCTCTTCTCAGGTGACTCATGGTAGGATAAGTGCACTGCCGTATTCTGGGCAAAACCACGCAGATGCCCATAGAATGGTATCCAAGAGTGACAGCAGTTACACGAGCAGGACCTAGAGTCCCCGTCCCAGGTGGGCTTTACAGGACAGCAGCTGCAGCTGACATATGGACTGCAACCTCAGGTCAGATCCTAAACAGAACTACTAGGGTGTCCCAGGTTCCTGCTGTGAAAAGTTATGTGACATAGTATTTTTGGTTTTAAACTACTGAGTTTAGGGAGAATTTATTAGGCAGTAACATGGAAAGCAAATACATAACTCATAAAAGATTACAAAGCCATGTATTTAAATTTATTTAATAGCCTGATAATCCATGGAAGCTTATCATGTCTGTTTTTAAGAAAGAACTTAAAACTTACAGATGTAAAGGGATATGCATTGTAGAGTGCTTTTACTTTTATATAGTTGCATCTTCTAGTAGCTATTAAAAGGAATTACTACTTCAGAGAAGTGCATAAAGTTAAAGAATGAAAAGCATATCAAAGACTATTATAAACACTTCAAGTTTTAATTAAAGGACTGCAGACAATTTTTACTCAATAAGTTGATAATTTGTTATAGAAAATTCTAGAAGCTGCTATTCAGATTTCAGGGCAGTGTAAAAAGATGATTTATAGAATATGTATATTTGAGAAATTGGACTGCCATAGAAGAATCTGATTTACTATAAAATTAAAGGTATATGAGTTGCTTTTACATATGAAATATACCTTAATTTCATAAATATACCTTATTTTCATAAATGTATGAAAATAAGAAATTGTAATTAATCAATCTCTTTTGAACTAGAAAATAGAAATCTTAAACTAGAAATCTTAAACACTCATGCAAATATGAGATAGCTCAAATCAATCAAATTCTTTTTTGGATGGGCATTCACTTGTAAATTGAACGACTGTCGTGTAAATATGCATAAATGAGTTATAAATCAGAGGGAGGGAAAAACTGTATGAATATGTAAATTGACAAAAAATTTGAAACTCAGTGTCCTCCTAATCCAGTTCCCAGGAAGCTGACTGTGAGTCTGAGTGCAGAGTTTGAGGAAGGAGCATTGCCTCCTCAGTAAGGACTCCTCCCAGCTGGAAATGATGGGGTCACCAACTGGCACATGTTTGGGGCCCATTCAAAATGTGCTGCCAGAAATCCAAACATAACCACTATAACAATTCCAAGTATGAAGAGAAATTCTTTCCTACAACCAGTAATTTCAGAAGTAAAGTAGAAAGGGAGAGAAAACAAGACCACAGGGAACTACAGAGCATCAAGAGGTTGTTTGGCAAAGCAAAATAACAGGTGTGAAAACGGTCAGCAAGCTTCTCTCCATTTAATTGTACTACAGAAAGATGAGAAAATTAAAACTGAAAAAGAAAGTAGAGTCTTTTTTTTTCTATTTTTAATGGACTAATTGTTAATTTTCAAGTTTCTAGAGTGTGGAGTGAATATTAAGACAGATATATAAGAAAAAATATTAACTGAATTAGATTAAACATCCAATTTACAAAAGGCTATTATTTAAAAATTGAAAAAAATATTCACTTAAACTAAAAGTATAAACAAAATCTTGTGTCTCATGAAGTGTTGTTAAATAAAATAATCAGGCTAACAGACCGTGTCCTAGACTTTGGTGAGTTGATCTGGGCTCATTGAGCTACTTCATGAATCGATTTGTTCCAACTCAAGTTTCTCTTTCCCTTGCTTCACAGTGTCGTCTAAGGCCTAAACACTGAGTTATAATTAAGGCACTGAGAATTTCATATTTTGGAAAACTCTTAAATAAAAATTGTTCCTTGCATCCAATTCTAGGCATCTCTTTAAGTGTTTCCAATACATGCATAAAAATACAGATAAATGGATAACCTTCCAAGGTACCACATCAGAGTTTTACATCCCCTCTGGGATATGCATTGCCAGTGCCAAAACTTACAACAGTATGGAAGTGTAGCTGCTTTATAGTCTTCGGTTCAAAAATTATGCAAGAACTACCACAGCAGAAGAATTCATCTGGACTCTGTGGAATGGAATGTATTCACTAGACACAGTTCTTTTATTTTTTTTTCCTTTTTTAAATTAGCATTTGTTGGTTTGAACAATCAAGATGAAGAAAACAATAATTTTATACTCTGGTGAGCAAAGCACTTAGGAGATCCACTAGTTTCAGTGACAGGAAAATTGCTATGCCACTGACAAGCACATTACCAGAAAAAGAGTTAAACTAAATTTTACATCAAGGCTCAAGTCAACAAACATGTTTTCATTTTAAGCTTTGATTGAGAGATGAAACCATGAAAAATCAATAACCTGTTTGAAAGAGTAAAAGATATGGTATTAAAGTGATACTTGGTATAGAAATGAGTCCTGAGCAATTCATATATCAAAAAGAAAAAGTCAGTCTATAATTTTTTTCACTGCCACAGTTTTCAAATTTCTTTGCCATCATTAAAAACAGAAACTGAGGACAAGAGTGAAATTTGAAACTTTCTAATTTGGAAAAAAATATATTTTTATTGTGATGGTCAATAAAATACATGGTGGGATATGATATTCTTTCTTAATGTCCTATCATTGAAGCAAAACATAGGCTTATTTACATGTTTGGGACAGAAATAAATATCTTCACAAAGTCAGCTGTGTTCCACCATTTTTTCCTGTAAGTGAAAAGGCTAAAGGTGAAATAAGTCATACTTATTTTATAACCAAATGCTATAAGCTAAACAACCTAAGTGCAATAGAATCTAAATAAATACAGCATGAAGCATTTTAGCGTATTATTTTTTTAAATGAAAGTGTTACCTAAACATCTATATCAGGTTTTAAATCCCCAATTTGCTCTGCACAACATCTCTTGAGAGAGAGGTAAGCCAACATACTAAGTAAAATTGCTTTGTTCTGGTGGCTAATGAGAGGCTAACATAACCCCAGAATGGAACAGAAGTTTAACAAAGAAGCACTCGGTGTATTAGCAGTTCAGCTTGGAGCTGTGCTCAGCGAATGTATAGATGAGAAATTTAACAATCTTGAAGGCATTTTCCACCTCAGTGTTACACAGAATCTGGAGAGCGCTATATCCTCCTGTGTTACTGAGCAGGTAGAAGAGCAGTATGAGGTAAGCCTAGCAAATAATGTATGCAAATAGGTTTATGAATGATAGTGCACTAGTATTAATAACTTGCCTTAATTCTTTTGGATTTTATTTCTGCTTACTTGTTGAGTTCACATGGTATAATTTTACAATAAAGTAGTTATTAAAATCCTTATGTCATTTGCAAGAAATGTTCAGCTTTATGTTTTTAATTATTTTATTTTGAAATATAAAAGATTGGTTAGGTTAATATTTCCTTACTACTTGATATATATAGTTTTTATTTATAAGAAATTATTCATTGGGCTGGAGATTTAGCTCAGTGGATCTGGCACCTGCCCAGGAAGTGCAAAGTCCCTGCTTCAGTCCCCAGTAACCCCATATAACAATACCGGGTGTGGTGATTTACACCCACCAGCAATCAGTACCATACACCACAATGCTGGGCATGGTGGGTCACACCTGTAATCCCAGCATTTAGGAGGCAGAGGCAGGAGGATTGCTGAGTTCCAGGTTTGCCTGGGCTACATAGAGAGCTCAGGGCCAGCCTGAACTACAAAATGAGACCTTGTCAATAAATACACATAATAAATAAATCATTGCTATAGTTTAATTAGATTCAAATATTAAAGCAAAACAGACACATATTAAAATTGCTGAGCAATTTAGAAACTATTTCAGTTTTTTCATTCAGAAAATGAGAATTATACCTGTTATGTGATTACATCTAATCTCTATTGAGTTCATTTTTACATTAGAATTTATATGACTTTTATCCTTATTAAAACCTTTCAAATTTTAATAATCTTGATAAGCTTATATAATTTTCTTTTTTAAAAAATAATGATGGAATAAGCTCTCTCCTAAATGATACTTTTTTGAGAAGTTGTAATCATTATTTTCAGTGCACCATAAACAATAAATATATTCTTTAAGATTAAAATTGTGATTTTTGATGTCTATTCTCTTAAGTGAAGCCACTTTGTTTTTCTAAATATATGTCCTTTTTTCAATTATGTTTCTTTCACCTCTGTTTTGGTATTTTTCTCCAAAATAATTTTCCCATTCCATTTAAATTTTCAGAATTTTATCAAAATTACCCTTTTCTTCTTCCTATCAGTTTATGGCTCCACCCATTCTTATTCTAAATTATCTTATTTCAACTGTGGCTCATTAAATCTATAAGTCTCTAGGTTTCCAAGTGCTCATTTTCCTCATAACTTCATTTTCTGATGGGTTTAAAAAAGTTATTGATGTCCAGATTGTTCAGTATTTCCTCAGTAAAGATAGTTGTGACAACTTCCAAGTGTTTGTTTCAATAGCTGAAACAAAAAGTTTACTTTCCTTCTGATCTTATATTTTGTAATTGCTTTCTCTTTCCAACCATTGGCTATACCAGTAGTAATCATCTTATTTCTTGCATATTTTCATGACAGAAAACAGTAAATATGTTGGTATAAATCAGTGGCAAAATTATTCTTTCTGTAAACAAATACTAGTGTCTTTTATGTATACTAGTGTCTTTTAATTTTTATACTCTTTTTCAGTTCAATACAATTTCCCTAAATAAGATTTATTTCCTTTAAAAATTTTTATATTAAACAATTTATTTTATCTTTAATTGACTTTATTGGTACAAAATATACATACATTAGGATCACATTCAACAATGAGGACTTGTACCCATACATGACACATCTTGATTCTCATTTTGCCCATGTCCCTGCACTTCTTACAACCCCCTTCTACAACCCCTTCTTACAACAACTTACAACAGTACATGCTGTTTCCTGCTTCTTTTACTACCAATTTTTTTCTCTCCCTTCTTTGCTTTCTCCTACCTGCCTTTCCCCTTTCCTTCTTCACACTTTCTTCCCATTTCACATTACCTAGCATGCATTTGGGGATTCAGTTACACCTTCAGTTTTTCATTCTAGAGAAAAAAATCCAGTATTTACATGTCTGTGTCCTATTTATTTCACTTATAAGTATGTCCTTGAGGTACATCACTTGAGTATAAATGACTCAGATTTATCACTGTTTATGGCTAAGAAATACTCATATTACCATAATTTGAGGAACACATATCAAACATAGTATTTATCACTTCTGTTTATCAAAATTTTTTAAACAAAATATAACGTTCTTAAGAATAGTCTAATTTTCATTTATAATCTTAGTATAATATGGCTTTTTAACTTAAAATATAAACTAAATTTTTAATAGTTGTGAGCAAAATGTCTGATGTTAAATTATGTGAAGAATGATCACTGTGTAACTCACTGCTTATATAAAATATTTTCATTAATACATTGAAATAATGACCATATGAAAGAATAAATACACGAAATGCTTGTTTTCTTTTACCAATACAACCCAAAATAATTATGGCACTATATCTTCAGGCTACAGAATTATTACTCTTATTATCTTCCTTAATAAAATGTGTGTTTTTAATCATAGAAAAATGTCTCCATAAAAATGTGGTAGAATCTCTTTAGAAATGTTTATAACATTTCCAACTAGACTTATTTTCATAATTTAAGTAAAAAACCCAAAATATTTAAATTATTGTCAAGCATTCTAATGGGAAAAGTAAAAATACTATCATTTTATGCAATACTTTCCTCTTTAATAGTTTTAATTTAAATTGAAAATACATATGGGAAATTTTTCTTATGAACTTCTGTTTCTTATGAGCTTCCTTATGAACATAATCCATTTTTCTAAATGAAATTATGAGCGCTACTGTAGTAAGGTTAACAAGAACTGAAAATCCTTTCTTGAGAATTTATAGCTAGTCAGTAATGTCAATAATAGTTACCTATAACGTGATATTCAACTTTCCTTGCATGGGAAATATTTAGATAAGAGAATCAATGATTAAATTTATATTGAGGTGTAATTTCACTTTAAGTTAGTGCCATTTCCGAAGAATTCTCATACAAGCCTGGACTGAAGTTTTCACTGTAACAGATCTTTAGATGAAGCAACCACAAGTGATGTTCTCACTCGGACTCAGGAAGTGAAATTTCTTGTGGTTGAAATATAATTTAACAGTAAGACTGAAAATTGTGTTTAACTAGACCAATACAAAAAGAAATTAGGACTGTAACCAAAACAAACAAAATACTAGAAGAATCATTTCGCTTTATTTCCAGATTGCATTAATAATTGTCCTCTTTTTTTCTATACATTATACATTTTATCATAGCACATCCTCTAAACTTGATACAAAGGTTCTATTATTTAATCAATCTTTAGAAATAGAAAATACAAATATGTTTTTTATTATAGCAATTGCTTGGTGATGAGTTAATATGGGTTTCACTGAAGTGCTAGGATCTGCAGAAGATCCTGTTAAGGGAGCAACTTGTGGACTGCAGATGTAGCTCAGAACTAGAGCGGGCGCATTGCCTGTGTAAGGCCTTGGAGTCAGGGACTGGAGGGGGAGGGAATAGAATCTTACTTCATGTGTGTTCCAGCTCTGCAGATCATTCCAGTATGTTATTTTCCATATCCATCCATTTCATATTAGTATGAATGTGTAATTTAACAAAGCAAAAACAGGAGTGACTTGTTCATAATATTTAGTAAGGTACATAGTAGTGTCACTTAAAGGGGTCCAGATTGTATATGGTTTTCTGTCTTGAGGACTTAACTGAACTACTATATTGTCCAGAGCAATTAAACTGTAAAGAAATGACTCAGAATAATGGAAAAAATATAAATCAGAGTACAAATATTTGTTTCCAATAATATAACTATCAGGTGAATTGAATATTTTCCATTTTAGAAATTCTGAAGTGTAGTCATCAAAATTCTTCACTTAAGCAGACCTACATAGGCAATCAAAACTTAATTTTTTAAATTAAGAAAGATCCAAAGTGCTGCAAATATTGTAACCATGCTTTATCAGCATACGTCCTCCATGTAGGGAAGGGAAGATAATTCAGAGAGCACAGAATCCTTACGCAGGATCGTGAAGACGTTAAATGTTAAGTGACATAGTTCTTACCATGCGGATAATATTGCTATAAAGCAGCCATCAACACTCCAAGCAGGCACACTGTTTGGTAGGTGTTCTATGTGGTAAAAATGATTTAAAATATTTAAAAGTCATTCAGACCCAATATAATCTGTCATTGGATACTTGTAATTAAAGTTAGATATGAATCTTTTTTTAAAAAATCAAACTAAAGGATGATCAGTAACAGATGAAACTTTGGAGACAGGAAAGATAATCTAGGGAAAAAGAAAGACAAGGAGGAGGTGTGGAAGGTATGAAAAAGGACTAAGAAACAATATGGATATGTGCCAACTTTCAACACATGATAATTTATTCACTAGGCATTACACACATGCAATGATTAAGTGTTTTTAAAGACATATTTTTAGGAATTAAACATATAGTTCATTTTGCTTTTTCTCATGCTGGAAATCTTTTTGTTAGAATAGTGAGAATAGTGACATAAAATAATAGTGATATAATTAAATGATATATTCCATGTTTGCAACTGTTTTTATTTCTTCTATTTATTCTTCATGTTTTCATGGCCAGGTTGGAAGTGCTGTGTCACTCTGGATGTGACCTCTCTGTGCTTGCTATCCATCGTGGCATGAGATCTTTCCTCCACCGTCTCCTTTAACCAACTCATTTTGCCTTGGGGAAAAAAACAAAAACAAACACACACAAAAAAAACACACAACCACGGACTGAACTCATTGAAAGTATTAGCCAAAATAAACCTCTTCTTTAATGTGTAGATGTTGGGTGCTGTGTCTCAGTGACAAGAAAGTTGACAAATATGGAAAATTTGTACAAGAGGGGCATTGCTCATATTGTACCTGACCTGTGCTTTAGAAACCTTTGGAACTTGTCTGGAAAAGCCAGGAACTGTGGGCTAAAGAATCTCCGGAATGTTTTGTTTCCTTTAAGCAGTGTTTGATCTGCTATACTTGTTAGGGCTTATGAGACCAGAGCGCTGACAGGAATGTGGACAAGAAAGATTATGCCCAAGAGATTTCATTTGGGAACAAAGACACTATCAGCAGTTCAAATACAGGCTATTTGTATTTTACTATGGGGGAAAAATGTCCACATTTTGTCAATATCCTGAGACTTTTCTAGAGAACACATTTAAGGGCAGTATAGTACTTTGGCAGAGAACACTTTACAACAGCCCAATGATCAACTAATAATATTAATACTGTTGGTTACTTTTCAGCAAAATTAGCTGTGAGAATCAGGGTCAAATAGAAGAGTTAAATTTGAAAAATTTGGGGAGTGAGAGTAGAATCACCTGTAAAGATGAGGGCAGGAGACCTTGACTGCTTAAAAAGATTACCAATACAAAGAAGCCAATGATTTTGCAAAAGGAAAGATGTTTCAAACGTGTCTCAGGAAACAGCAAGATCCACCCTTGGCAGATTGAAGGGTGCAAATCTATGAAGCATTCACCTATGAGAGGCCCTGGAAATTTCAATCCAATAGAACCATCTAGTACTTTTCCTAGTTGTATTTCATAATACTCAGCCACCCATCCATACACTCAGAAGCCTATATAGTCATGATCCAAAGGGACCTGGCTTCAGATCGCACTGGTGTCAAGCATTGGACTCATCCACTGTTGCTGCTTTTTTTTTTTTTTTTTTGCTTTTTGGAGACAGGGTCTCGCTTTGTAGTTCAGGCTGGCCCTGAGCTCACTATGGTGCCCAGGCAAGCTGCCACGAACTCAGCAATCCTCCCGTCTCTGCCTCCCAAGTGCTGGGATTACAGGCGTGAGCCACCACGCCCAGCATTATATGTGGTTACCAGGGATTGAACTCAGGTCCTTGCGCTTGCAAGGCAGGCGCCGGAACCACTGAGCTAACCCTCCGGCCCCACTGTTGCTGCTTTTATAAGCCTGTGGAATGTAAGAGTGACAATGTCATCAAAATTTCTACATAGATTTCAAAGAAGGCTTTGGAGACAAGGAAGTATGTCCCTGAGAGAGCAATGTATGTAACTGTGAAAGTGAAGACAAAGGCTTGGTTGTGACCCCTGGCAACTGGAGATTCCAGGAGTGGGGAATGTATGGAGGAAAACAACATATGCTAAGTGAAGTTATCCCAAGAGTCATACCATGGGAGTTTGTGAGACTCAAGGGTTCAGTACAGCACTAATGGGGCACCTAGCCATAGGATTTTAAACAGCAAGGCCACAGGGATGTTGCAAGTAAACCTATTTGGAGTTTACCCCTCACCACAGTCTGGCTCCAGGTGCAAACAAGAAGCTTCAAGATGTAATAATTGGCCTGCTGAGTCATAGTGTTGCTGTGGTCTCATTTTTCTCTATTCCGCTTTCCTCTTTTTTTTTGGAATGAGAGTATTTATCCTATGCCTTTGTATTTTGGACACATTGAACATGGATTTTGATTATGGGGCTCTGAGTCTAAGACTTGAGATTTCGACTTTCCAGCAATTCTCTAACTGCCAAGACCTCTGTGACTTCTAAAGAAACACTAAATACATTTTTCCTAATGAAGTGAACCCAAGTATTTTGGGAGGCAAGGGCAGAACGTTTTGGTTTGGAAATGCAGTGTCTACCAAAACCTTATATACACACAGAGGAGAGTCTCAGAGGATAAGCGGGTGGTGAAAATGCTATTCTCCTTAGCGGATTAGTCTTACTGTTGAATTCATAGCTAACTGTGATTTTACATGTGAGGAATGGCTGGGAGAGGCAGTTCACTGGGGTGTATATTCCTGTCTCAGATTCTTCTCTTGGTTTCTTGACCTCTGAGGCATGAGCAGCTTCCCTTCACCACATTATGTCACTATGTCGTTTCTGCTTTCGACTTTTAAACTGAACCCACTGAAACTGTGAGCAAAAGTGAACTTCTCATGAGACCACGTCTCAAAAAAAAAAAAAAAGTGAACTCTTTAAGTTGCATGGGTTGCTTGTGGTATTTCATCAATGTAAGTGTTGAGTAATGTACTTCTAAGTGTCTTTGCAAAACAGATATTGTATCCCTTCTAATTTATCAGTTGCCAGTTGTGATGAATTTTGACTTTGGTATGATTGTCCTAAGTTGAATTGCCATATATTGCATGTTTTATATTGCATTGGAATTCTTGGAAAACATTTAGAATTCTGTGGCTTACATTTTTTTTTCTTTTTTTTTTTTTTGAGATCCACAGTCCCTTTCTTGGCTACAGAATATGAACACAGTTGAGTGTTTTATGACTTCTCTAGATCAAAAAAATTAGTGATTCTCTTGCATTTTAAAGAGAAAGGAAAATGGCTATTTTTCTTGGAAAAAAATCTTACAAAATCTGGTATACATATAATTTTACTTTGGGAATAGTGAGTGAAAGGCATATTTCATAACTACATTTTTATGATGCTAATGGTGGAATCTGCCTCTCTGCCACAGACATATTTAGTCATGGATATAATTATTTTTGTAAAGTACCTTGAGTTCCTCATAAAAAAATTCATGATGTTATCTGTGTTATTTTAGTTTATTTATAAAGCAAGACTCAATTTTATTTATAATTTAAGAAGTTTCCTTGTGGTCAATACATGAACAAAATTAGGGAAAGAAAAATTTACTAAGAATGGAAAATAATAGTTTATTTCTAGGGAAAATGGTTTATCAATGAAGCAAGGGGCAATATGATGTTTCAAGAGAAAAATAAAATGTTTCTGCTTATGAAAACATAAAGGACCAAGCAGAAAGGAGAAACAACCATTGATCTGTCATGAAAGATATGGGATAAATTACAATAAAATTGAATTTATTTTTATAAGTCAAATGTAACTCTTTCAAAAGTTTTTGTGGCAAAAAAATAAAAGGCCCATAGTGGAAAGAATAAAATATAATAAGTAAAAATAACACATATTAACAGGGCATTATTTTGAGATGTACACATTAGACTATGCTATTATTTTAGAGTTTTAGTTTTGACAATTAAATGAATATTTAATATATTTCAAGATGATATAAGATGATAATAAGATTTGAAGATGATAATAAGAAATTCTGAATAGGTAAAATAGAGTAAATGTTTTACTTACTTACCTAAAATTCAACTATACAAATACTAATCTCTAAATTAATGGTATTAGGAAGGATATTGATTAGGTCATTTGATTAAACCCTCATGAATGGGGTTTCTGCTTTTATTAAAAGCTCGAGAGCTCATTTACCATTTTCACCATATCCAAATATGGTAAAAGAACAATGGGAAATAAATTATTCCTTTTTTCATTTTTAAAAATTAGTATACATTTATGAGATGTAATAAATGGATTAGTTAATGGGGAATTAACTAGTTAATGAGGATTTATGACATACAAATCACATTTTAATTGTTTTTTACTTTAAATGATATACTTTATGATTCTTTGATATAGAACCTTGAGTGAATGAAGGCTGAGAGAAGTCATTTGAGATGGATTAAAAATAAGAAAGAAGCCAGGCATGGTAGCTCACACCTGTAATCCCAGCACTCGGGAGGCAGAGACAGGAGGATTGCTGAGTTCGAGGCTTGCCTGGGCTACATAGTGAGCTCGGGGCCAGCCTGAACTGCAAAGTGAGACCCTGTCTCAAAAAAAAAAAAAATAAGAAAGAAGTATAGAGTCACTTTCATATTTTATGAGTGGATAATTTGGTATCTATGATGCTGTATATCTAAAGTTGGCAATATAGTATTTGTATCTGTGAGAGGTCTTTTTTTTTTTTTTTTTTTTTTTTAGATAGGGTCTCACTTTGTAGTTCAGGCTGGCCCTGAGCTCACTATGTAGCCCAGGCAAGCCTCAAACTCAGCAATCCTCCTGCCTCTGTCTCCCAAGTGCTGGATTACAGGTGTGAGCCACCATGCCTGGCAAAAATCTTCTCTTTTTAAGATGTGGCTGTAGAGTATTGGTCCCAGCAATTGGAAGGAAATAATAGAGTAGATCACAGATTAAGAGACAACGCAAGTCTGCGAAGATACATAATCATGTCTGACCCCGTGGGGAAATTGGACAACTACTTTCACAGAACCTAAGTGGATAGATTATACCTAGGAAAAAATATAGTCAGCAAAACTGAATATAGTGAGTTGGAAATTAAGAGAGAAGTGCTGATATTTCTTGAAAAATAGAACTTACTGGTATCCTTTTCCAGAGAAAATGTTGTGGAAGCTGGTAGAAATATGCAACTACTAGTATATTATAAATACATATATTTTAAATTAAGAAGATTCCCTTTACAATAGACTATGAAGGCAGTTTGGGATAAAATGTACACACAGAAAAAAGAAAACAAGCAAAAGGGGTCTAAGTAGAGAGGAAAACTAGTTAAATTGTGTGCATTGGGGTTGGTGTGAGAGATGAACAGAGATTTTCAGATACCATCTCTCATAATTTTTATCTTTATCTTTCTGAAACTGAGGTAAAATTTCCAAGCTAGCCGTGTAGCTTTGCCAATGTATAATAAAAACGCTTGGATTTCATTAAATATTGATGTTTAATTGTAAAAGATGATCTTAGTGGGCTGAAAACAAATCCGAAATAAAACAGAAAACCAAAACAAGAGGACCGTATGGTCTTGTATAGTTCACCGAAAATAAATTCTCTGTTGTTTGGAATTGTAGGAACCACTTGGGAACCATACTACCTGAGATAAAACTATGAGCCCAGGGAATTTTTTCAGTATTTTAGTTGAGGAAACAGGAATAATAACATTCTGATGTAAAAATATAGGAGCTAAGATCGACTTGCACATTCGCCTCGCAGCCGCTCATGGGCTCCATCCTGTCTCTGCGTCTTGCCTGGGTTCAGGTAAATGGCTGCAGCTGCTCGGAAAGCTCCACGCCAGCCCCTCCGCTGGCGCCTCTCACCCGTCGTGAGTGAAATTGACTGGAATCATCCAATCTCCGTCAGTATCTCACTCGACAGAAATCGGCTCTTCGAGGCAAGGGAGCTGCACTCGGTTAGCTGTGCAGCTGGCAGTCCCAGGGAGCCGAGGTGCAGGAGCCACCGGAGGTGACTTGAGGCTGGTGAATGACTATGTGCTGGGCCGTGTGCTCACCTGGGCTTGTGATTTGAGTCAGCCTCCTCCACAGAGAGAGCAGCGAAAGATCAGGCTGATCTGAAGGAAATGAAGTGTTTTCTTGTTTCAATCCTCCAGCTCCATTCTAACTCCTAACGCACGGACCAGCATCACGCACAGCAGTGCCATCTTCCGCAGGCAGCAATTATATAAGAATAGCTTTCAAACGCGGTCCTTCTGTGACTGGCTGGCATACAGGCTGTTAGTGTGGGAAGAAACTCTTCACACAGATGTTAGGAAGAAAATAGATGGATAGAAATGACTGGCTTACTGGGATCACAATAAGGCAGGACAAAGATTTAAATTTAAAATCTTTAAATTGAGGCACAAGATGATTCACGCTGAGGATATTTTTTGTTCGTGTGACTCATGAGACTTCTAAACAGTGGATTTTAACTAAAAGAATAAACTGCGGTAGTTTATTTACTTAATAATTTGAAGAAGTTGCTATGGAATTTTTATAAAGGAGATTACTAGACCACACCTGTGTAATTCTAGTTACAGTCAGTGGTTGGTGAACAAGATTCAGGCACTTGTATCAATTGGCCAGGTAATTCTCATGCACAATAAAATTTAAGAGGTACTAATATACTGACCTTGCTACATGACAAAGAGACAGGATGATTATGAAGATAGTACTCAAAAGCACTTTCAATTTAAATTTTAACTTTTTCAATATAGTACCAGTTAAACATAATTTAAGAAAATTAATAACATCTAAAGAGCAATTATCTGACCCATTTCAACTATCATTTGAGTAGCAGAGACTGATGTTCGCTTTTGTGCAGGCACTACAACTGAGCCACACATTTGAAGACACTTTTAATTTCTACTGAACTCTTCAAGTGTCTTACAGCTAATTAGTAAACATGCCTACAGGAAAAAGAAAAGGTTCAACTGTGTGGGTACAACCGTGAGACTCCGTTAGCTATTGGGTACTCAAGTTGTACATCATCAGTTCACCATGCAGATTCAAACATATGACCCAACAAATACTCCTCACATTCCTGAATCAATGACATTCCTCCTGCATTATTGTAATTATTCTCTTCCCTCATTCTTGGCCCAAATTCTGTGACTAGGTAAATGAACATGGATCTCCAGTGGTCTAATACCCGAATTATATGTGCTATGATTTGCATGTGTCCATCAAACTTCATGCACTGTAAACTTGATCCCTAGTGACAACAGTTGCAGAACGTGCAGCATAATGAGTGATTATTTAATGAAGACAGGACTTCTGAGAGTGGAACGACACTCTTGTCATAAGTATGACAGATGATATAGTTTACATATCTGGAATAAATTTTATTGGGTTAATGCTGAACATTCTCCAAAAATGTTTAGGAAAACAAAGGGCAGCTAGTGTGTCTTTTTTCAGACATTTTGTATGAATTTGTCCCAAATATTCCAAATCATACAGAGGCAGGTCATGGACTCTCATGAACTGATCCATGCTGTTTCGCGCAGAGGGATGTAGTTAGTGGATAGCTATAAAAATTGAGGTAGGGTTCCCCTCACTGGCACAAGGAGGCCCAGACCCCCCTTTTGGGTTCCACTGTGCAAGGATGCAGCTTGTGGGGCCAGACAACCGGGCTGAACTCCTGGTATTCTCAGCCTCCAGAAATGTGAGAAAAATATGTTTTCGTTCATTGCAAATCACCCTACATGTAATATTTTTATAGTAGAAAAATGGCCTACCACAATAAGGAAGCATAACTAAATACATAAAGTTTCTTATTGAAAACATTTTTTTTTTAGTTTAGGAGCATGTACTACACAAAAGGCAACAGTAATGAATAAGGAATTACACAGAATTTCCATTACATTAGCTTTTATTCACTGAGCTTGAAAAAGTCAGATATACATTGATATCCTGCCTTACATAATTGCAAATTAGCTTGGGTTTTTTTCTGGTGATGTAAATTAAAGATCATGATTTTAATATGCAGTGTACTTATGAAAATATATGTAATCAAGGAAGTAAAGGTGTTATTCAAAATATCTACTATTGCAATTAATTCATAGAACATCAGTTCATAAATAAATATTATTTGGTGAAACAGCATAAAATGTATAATGTAATCAATTTTGAGATACTATTGATAAAATGTAATTATTCTAGCTAGCAAAGACAACCAACACGATGACAATCTACCTTTATGTGTTCAGATGTGGGTTGCTTTATACCAATCACATATTACTGGTGAGTGTGCTTTGTCCCCTATCCCTTTATATTGGTATATATACAGTCAGAGGTAGAATTTGCACATTTGAAATAAACTAATTTTGTCTTGTTCACACTAAACTTCCTGTATCAGTGAACAGAAAAACAAAGCATAACTAATGAATTAGTAATGTCTTTCCTTTTTAAAGAATGTTTTATTGATAACTCGTATTCCAAATATTTGCATGTCACATATAGTACAGTTTCACTGTAAGAAAGACAAGATAAAGTATGCTTTGTATGTGCTGTTTTGATATCTTGTGTAACTGTTAGAATGATTTGCATATCCCTAAAGGCACTAAGAGAACACGAGAGATCAAATGAAAGGAAATTACCAAGAGATTATCTTACATCTTTTTAGCCTTATTTTAAGTCAAGTCTCCCAAACCAAAAGCAACACTTTATGGTATAATGCTGTAAGCATATTGTACTCTTTAAAAATTCATTGTACTCCTTTTTAGGTTAACTCCAATAGATTCTGGTAAACTTGACCATTGTTTTTCCCCTTCCTGATGCCCTTTCCTAATCTTTCAGGACTTGTGCAGTAGCTCTATAACTACTTACTCTCCACTATCAGTCTCATAGTTCCTTGAGGATATGGATTAAATTTTGCTCATTTATTCTCCTCAGCATCCAGCATATATTTTGTGTGTACAGGTAATTAAATGTTTATGAAAAAAAGAGTCCTGAATGTTAATATGGTATGTTTTTTAAAAAATATGGATGACTCTTCCACAAATCTTTCTGTTCTCTCCGAGCTCCAACAAATAGAACAGTCTTCAGAGGTTAGTAGTGAATTTTTAAGTCATATAATTTATGTTTCAATCACAAGAAAAGTGGTATTTGTTCAACTAGGCTCAATGTGGATTGTGCTGAATTTGTTTAAATCTAAATCAACTACACATAAAGAGAGACTTTCAATAGCTTGTCATTCACTGTTGAATTAGAAGGAATTATAGGATGAATAGTTTTTCATTGAGTAAATATAAATATACTTAAGAATTTATAGCTCATTAACCCAATAGGAATATAGCCTATAGCACAGTGTGGAGGCCCTGTGTTCATTCCCTATTACATCATCTCAGAGTGGGTAGGCATCCCAAAGAAACAAAAATATTAGGAATATTTTAAATGATACAAGGATACATTGGTAAAGAAGTAAAAATTATAAAATATAATACTACAATGACTTTTAAAGATAGAAATTGTAAACATTGTTGACTAATAGAAGGTGCAAAAAATTTTGAGATTTGGTATTTGTCAATTAAGAATGGGATATGATCATTGCAGTAAAATTAAATTGTGAATTTAGAAAAAAAGTTTCAGTATATAAATTATTCTTACTATACACCATCTATTTGACTATTTTTATCTATGCCTTATGACTTAAATACTTGCCATGAACTCCATAAAAAATCTTGAATCCTGTGGAAGTAAATATTAAAAATTTGTGTTTTTGTTTTTGTTTTTGTTTTTGTTTTTGTTTTAAGACAGGGTCTCCCATTGTAGTTCAGGCTGGCCCTGAGCTCACTATGTAGCCCAGGCAAGCCTCGAACTCAGCAATCCTCCTGCCTCTGCCTCCTGAATGCTGGGATTATAGGCGTGAGCCACCACACCCAACAAAAATTTAAAATATTTTTAATTGGATAGCAATGACTTGAATTTACCTATCTCATGTTTGTTTTTCAAATGCAATTTGCTTTCCCTTTTAATTTTACACAGTTTCTCTTAATCAACAATGTCTACAATTTCTATCTTTAAAAGTCATTGTAGGTTGTCTTTTAGCAGTGCCAGCAACTTCTTATGCTGTGCAGAAGCTTTTCAGTAGGATGAGATCCCATTTGTTGATTCTTTCTGCTAGTTCTTGTGATATAGAGGTTTTATTCTTAAAGTCTCTGCCTAAGCCAATGTCTCCAAGAGTTTTACCTAGCCTGTTTTCCAGCAGGCTTATTGTTTCTGTTTTAATGTTTAAGTCTCGTATCCATTGTGAGTTTAGTTTAGTGCATGGTGAAAGAGATAGGTCTAGCTTTAGCTTTTGGCAGAGGAAAAAATCTTTACTAGCTGTTTATCAGACAAAGGGCTATTATCTACAATATATAAATAACTCAAACAGATCAGCCTCCCCAACTTCAAAGGCCCAATTCAAAAATGGGCATCTGAAATGAACAGACACTCCTCAGAGGCAGAAGTCAAAGCAGCCAAGAAGCATATCAAGAAATGTTCAACATCACTGGTCATTCGAGAGATGCAAATGAAAACAACACTGAGGTTACATCTCACTCCACAAAGAATGGCCGCAATCACAAAATCAACCAATGATAGACCCAGCAGCCCCGGGCCCGCCTTGCCGTGAGCCCAGCGGACTGGGGAATTTACGACGGACGGACCGGACCCAGCAGCCCCAGGCCCGCCGTGCCGTGAGTCCAGCGGACTGGGGAACTTGCGGCGGGCGGACCGGACCAAGCAACTCCGAGCCCACCGTGCCATGCTTCCGGCGAACTGAGTGAGCAGCACGCGGACCCGGCTGCAGGGTGCAGGCCATTTCCAGTGGACTGAAGGCCGCCCAGCAGCACACTGTATCCCGGAGCTGTGCAGTGAGGAGT
>PVIC010035775.1:0-18892 GCA_004025085.1 Thryonomys swinderianus
AGGTCCCTGTCAGGGCCAGGGATTTAGGTCAGTAGCACTGCCCCTGCCTGGCAAGCACGAAGGCCTGAGTTTGATCTCTGGTACTACAAAAACTAAAAAAGAGGCCCTATCATCCTGAGAGGGCATGAGTGCTCAAAGGCAGCTACACTTAAAGAAAAGGTACTTAAAAGTTGCTCACTTTAGGTTTCTCCTGTGTCATAGCTCTTCTGTGGTTAACAGTGGTCTCTGCCTTTGCTTATTACATGTGAGGATAATTGCAGAAAATAACACCTTTCTCAGCACTGACGAACTGACATCTGAAATTGTCATCTTAAGTTTAAATAATTGCCATGGAGTAATTTGCAGTGAATTATAAATATTAACATTTTAACATAAAACAGCCTCATTATGATTCAATGCACTCATTAAAGGATGATGAGAGGACACTTACCATCCTATATTAAAAACATGTAAGAATGGTATTTCTTCAGTAGCTGGATATGATTCATACTCCGGTGTAAATATTTTCAGGTGTGGTCAAACTGCTCCTGATAGACCCTGAGCTTTCTCCTACCAGAGATGTCGCCAGACAGTGCTTGACTGGAAAGCAGGGCTCTTCAGATCTTTGGGGGCTTTGCATCCCGGGGAGGTGGCATGGTAGGTTCAGCCAAGTGAGGAGTATGTCTTTCTTTTAAACCAAAAGAGAAAGCCAAAAGGTCCTGCAAATGACTCATTCGTGTGCTGCTGGGGTCGGACGCGGACCTCGTGCGTGTGGGGCACATGCTGACCACCAAGCCCCACCCTAGCCCCTCGTGGGTGGCTTCTCACGCGCATCCATGTAGGAAACAGCACTTTGGGGAGCTGGATATGAGGACAGGAGTGTGGAAACCGTGCCTGTCTCATCTCGGGACACACACGCAGCTTGGAGCGACGTTCTTGTGCCCATCTCGGTCCTGAATTCCTCTGGCTAGCCTGTGCTTCTTCACCCTGATCCCAGGGCCTCTGTGGATTCCCCATCCCCACACACTGGCACCAGGGCTGCATGGCGCAGACATCTCTTCTCGGTGCATGATTGATGTTGATGGACTCAGCCCCTCCTGTGTGTGCTGATCTGTCTCAAGTCTGTATCTCAGACCCTGAAGCCCTGGAACTGAGGAGCCAAATTACTGAGGAGAGGATTTCCCTCAGATGTGAACAGCCACTGCATTGGGCCTCCCATCACCCCTGTGCCCTCCACTAGCACCCAGCCACTTAGAGTTCCCTCAGGAGGCTGTGCTTGGCTCCCATGTACGCGCCTCCGTGCACACGTCCCTGGGGACCTGCCCCCCGAGTCAGCCTGACGTGACCTTCCTGGTGGTGGGTGACCCACCGTCACAAGCAGACTCCACGCCTACCTGCCCCGTGCTTACTTTTCCCATGTTGCAGTTACTCTTTGTTTTTATGTTTGTTTGTTTGTTTGAGACAGGGTCTCGCTTTGTAGTTCAGGCTGGCTCTGAGCTCACTGTGGAGCCCAGGCAAGCCTCGAACTCAGCAATCCTCCTGTCTCTGCCTCCTAAGTGCTGGGATTACAGGTGTGAGCCACCACGCCCGGCACTGTGGTATGTGGTATTGATTGCTGGTGGGCGTGAGTCTCCACGCCCAGCATTGTATGTGGTTACTGGGGATTGAACTCAGGACCTTGCGCTTGGGAGGCAGGCGCCGGAACCACTGAGCTAACCCTCCGGCCCAGTTACTCTTTGTTTTTAACCTTAGTTTCATTTGCTCATTTGTCACGTGTGGGCCTCTGATATGTGCTAGGGTGTCTGTCAGGTCTGGGGAGAAGAGAGGCGAAGAGAACGCTTGCTTCAAGGGTATGCAACCAAGGTTTCACCTGACCTCAGCGTTTGGACCTTTTGGGGCTGCTTGGAGCCTCTGGCCAGGCTGTGGGGATGGATGGAG
Organism: Thryonomys swinderianus; assembly: GCA_004025085.1. Lineage (NCBI taxonomy): Eukaryota > Metazoa > Chordata > Mammalia > Rodentia > Thryonomyidae > Thryonomys > Thryonomys swinderianus. Next base: position 1,918 of record PVIC010035775.1, read on the forward strand.
TGGTGCTGGCTGGCCATCAGGGCTCATAATCTCAGTGCAGTGAGGGTGGGTCACGGTGTGTGTGTGTGTGTGCGTGCATGCGTGTGTGTTTGTAAACCACATGCTCTGTACTATCCCCATCCTCTGGGGATGGCGGCTGTTTCTCAGAAACTGAGTGATTTTGAAGTGGTGTTTTCCCCGAGGACTCCTGCTCGACAGTGGCTAAGGTCCGCCTCCTCCACACCTCCCGCAGCCTCTCTGCACCTGCCTCACCAGTCTTTGCTGTTTGTTTTCCTCTTCCTTTCTTGGTCCTGAGTCACTGCGGACATTGGAGAGAAGTTTATGCAATTGAGGGAGAAGGAGGCAGCTGACTAGTTCAGAACCATGGCCAGGGCCCCAGGGTTCCAGTCCAGGGGTTTTAACTCCATGCAGCGGTTCAGGCAGCTCCGGAGGAAGCCCAGACCCAGCCAGGGGCCCAGCCAGGTGTCTGAAGGCTGCAGGTCCCCGCACCTCCATGACGTGTGCTGAGACCAGGCCTTCAGGTGGTTTTGTCGGAAAAGGGAGGAAAAGAAGGGTGAGCTAACTCCTGCTTAAAGATTTCCTAGTGCCAGGGTTTAGTTAGATGGGCTTCTGTGTCTGCACGGAACACCTGTGGGCGGAGAGGAGCATTCTGGCTAGAGAGGAGGGGTGTTTGCAGGTGGGTGAGCAGAGGAAAAGCCGTCTGCTAATCAAGACTGGGGAATAAGTGGAGCTTAAGTGCAAACGAGTTTTAAATCCGGTGTAAGCTGGCTTTGTAGGCTTGCTATGGGATTTGTGCAGTGGCAGAAACAAGGGGACAGAGAAGAAATGGGACACGTCGAGATCATCTTTTGAACAGTTTTCCCTTCTCCATCCATCTGAACTCTAAACTGCTGTTTTACTTAGCCACTTGGGTAATATGGTATCAAGCACTTCCTTTTGGGTGTGTTTCGGGGCCAGAGCCCCACTTCGGTGGCAGACAGATCTGGACTTCGGTAGCTTTACTCTGTGCTTTTCCTGTCTCTGGGGAGGCATTCAGTTTTCACAGAGCCAGCCCATCGACTTCATCAACGGCTGCCCTGGGTTGGGCTGCACGCAGTACCCGGATCCCTCCTTTTGGCTGGAAATGGCAGCATTGCCCTTGTGGCCAGGGTGGGTTGGTAACTCAGTTAATGCACTGGGCTTGCTTAGCTCAGTGCTGAAACGAAGGAGCCATAGAGTAGCGATTGGTGATGAATGCTTGACAAGCTGGGGGACTTGGAAGGTTTTACTGAAGTTAGTCCCACAACCATCCTGTGAGGTAGACCTTGCCCCAGTTAGGAGCAGAAACATCTTTGGTTTAATCAGCCAATCTCCCTCCAGAGTCTGTGCTCCGGTGGTGTGTGCCCTCTGCGTCACATGCATATTCTTCTGTTCCTTTCCCCCAGCCCTCTCCCCACCTGCCCATCACACCTACACCTTCATATCTGTGCCCATCTCCATCATCACCGTCTGTCAGTCTTTCACTCTCTGACGATCTGTCCTTAACTGTCGTCTGTTGTGTCTCCTTCCTGCTCATACACGTATTCGTGTTCATAATTAGCCCAGTCTTAGGATGAAACTGAGCCTCAAAGAACACAACCCTGACATCAGATCTGGTTTTCTAGTCTAGGACTATCTGTCTCCAAAACCTGAACTGAAAATTTTTCTTACTACATGAAATTTAAATGTACTCTCGGTTCTTTTCCAATGCAGTTATTTAAAGTTTCACTGTTATGGAAAAGTATATAAAAGCATCCCCTCTCTTGCTCCATTAACTCACTGGTGCTGTATGAACAGAAGAGCAGGTCTGAGGAAGGCTGAGCGAGGGCACCTGAGGACCTGCCTGCCGACACGCCGTCCCGCCTGTCAGAGGCTCCAAAGTCTTCATGTCAGACTGAGCTGCTCTCTTTCCAGGGCAGCTCCATGTGCTGCTGCTGCTTCCAAGGCGCAATCTGGCGCAGACACAAGTGCGCCTGGAGAGGTGCAGCACGCCCCACACGTTTATATATAGTGATGCCCAGTGGAGGCAGCAGGATCTGGGGGTGGGGAGTTGGCAGCACACACCCCCAAGCAGCATCACTCTGAGCCAGGGGTGCTTGGGACTCTCTCCGTCAGGCTTCCTGTGGACAACGTGACCCCCAGACCCCGAAAACACTCTGCAGTTGCTTCGCTAATCCCAGAGCCAGCCCATGCCCCGCCCCTCATCCTGTCACTTGCTCTAAGTCACTGGCCGTCTGGTCTTCCTGCCTCGTCTCAGCAGAGGGCCTTTCTTGGAGGTCACCGGAAGATGGACAAATACCAGCATCACTGGCCGTCTCCAGAAGAGCTGTCTCCACACCCCGGTTTTCATGATTGACCTTACTACCTCAGTAGCAGTTCTTAAAATTTTCCTGGAACCCCTAGAAATGCCAGTATTTTTAAGGCCACATAAATCTCTCTAGATTATTTTCTTGGTCCCCATATTCTACAAACTACTTGTGTTGACTAGTTGGGTGAAAATTGCCCAAATTCCTGCCTCCACGAAAGCAGGGTGTCCTGTGTGTCCTGGACTCAGTTTCCCAGGGAGCCAATGCCACCCTTTGTTTTTATCTGCTTGGCGGCTCTTTATGTCTACTGGTTTTTCCCACCAGCTTCCAAACATATTTTGGTGGTCTCCATAAAGGTAGAAGGAAAGAACAAAAGAAAACAAGAATTTGACCTTTTCCCCTCGAAATCCTGCTGTTTACTTCTGGTCAGTGCTGTCACAGAAAGGCCTTCCCTGAGGCGCCTGCTGGTACTATCTGTCTGTCTGTCCTTGACTCTCCTGCTCTGGGTTCTAGGGCGTGGCTCCCAACTCTGTTCTTGCTGTCCAAGAAGCACATGGGTCAGGCCTTGCTCATGCCCATGCCTTCCACAGCTTCCATGGGGTCATGGTCAGGTCAGGCCGAGGACTCTGCTAAGCAGGAAGAAGGCTCTTGCTCTGCCTCCTTTCAAGGCTGCTGTTACCTAAGCAGACTTTTAATTTTCAGGCATTCTGACCTCTTCAGTAGGGGAAGATTGAATTCCACCGTGTTTGTACCCATATCTTGTAACATACTTGCTGCTAATATATGGAAGGCTTTTGTTGTGTTTAACCTCAAATTATATTTCTGAAATAAGTAGCCCAAAGAAGATTTAAATCTAATCTCAAGTAAGAAATCTGATTGAAGGTTAAGTGTGCCTTATCTCTTTTGAAAGAAGCAGCAATAAAAGCACCCGGAGCTCCCCACAGGACAACTGGTCCTGTGAAATTAAAAGGCGGACTCATCGCCTAAGGCTCTGTGATGGGGTGAGGATGGACACTGTCTGGGTTCCTTCAGAGCGTGTGATCTCCCTGCGACATCACGTGCTTGGCCTTGCGTCTGGGCTGGCTGTGACCCGCTCTGGCCTGAGAGCGGCTTCCAGCCTGGAGCCCCGTCACCTCCATGTGAGCAAGCTAGGCAGCTGGCACAGAGAGAAGGCAGAGGGTCAGGAAACTGTAGCCAGGACCTCCGGCAGCTGGATCACTGGGAGCGGCCCAGCCTGATGCGCCTGCTCCTGTGATATAAGAACTCACCTTGTGAGGCACCGCGCTTGGGTGCTGGCAGAGCTCGGTAGAGGAAAAGCCAGGCTCACAGTGGTCTGACTGGAGCTTCTAACCATTTTCGTGGTGAAATCCAGGCCAGCTGGCTGTCCTGAGTGACTTAAAACAGATGTATTGAAATATATGATTGATAACCACACAATCCACCTGTTTAAAATGTACGATTCAATAGTTTTTAGCATACTTGGAATTTGCACACATTGGCACAGTCCATTTTATACCATTCCATAGCTACTCAGGCCTCACCAGACATCACCCCCTTTTCCAGCTCCCCATCCCGTAGTGCTAGCAGACCACTAATCCAACTCCTGTCACTAGAGGTTCACCTGGTGTACAAACAGCCTGCAAATGGATTCAAGAAATACATGGTCTCCTGCGACCGACTTCACTTCCCATGATTTCCTTACCAGTCATCTGTGGGGGAGCATCCGTCAGAATTTTATTTATTTTATCCCATGGCTAAGCCATGTTACCTGTTCATTCTTCACTCGATGGGTGAATAGGTGGCTTCTGCTTTCTGCTGTGCGGCCAGAGCTGCTGTGGACGCATTGTCCTTTCTTCGTGCACACAGGACCTGACGCTGGGTATGGAGAGCGTCCAACTGTGAGCGCAGGCTCCACCCCACGGGCTCGCTCAGTGCTTGTTACCTGTACAGCGTCCTCACGCGTGTGAGGTGGCGTCCTCTTAGGGCTGAATTTGCAATTCCCTAAGCACTAAAATGCAAAGTTCATTTCATGCATTGGTTGAGGTCTTTCTATGTCTTCTTTCTTCTGTTTATTTAGATCTTTTGCCCATGGGTTGTCTGTCTTTCTATTATTGAGCTGTATGTTCTTTTATTTATGGTGCTAAGCATTGAATCTAGGACCACAAGCATACTCAGCAAGTGCTTGACCACCAAGTGACATCTCCATCCTCTTTCTTCCTTATTTTGAGGCATGGTTTTACTAAATTGACCAGATACAATAAAAATTTTGATGTCCGGCCTCAGCCTCCCAGGTAACTGGGATTACAGGTATGTGCTATGATTGCTAGCACACTATATCTTCATTCATGTTTATTGTATGAAAAGCTAACATTTCAGTTGAAATGTGGTTGTCCAGTGTCTGGCTGGACCTCACTTAGGTCAGTAGTTCCCAGCATGATGGGCCATCGGACGTAGGAGAGAAGCCTTCTAAAGACAGAGCGTTGTGAGCCTCTCCAGCATGCCAGGGACACTGCCAATCAGCTCTACATCTGCTTTGGCCCAGAAGTCCTCAGTGGAACAATGCTGGAAGTAAGAGCCTGCCCTGGACGCTGTGGGTCAAGGTCGGGAAAACGAGACTCCCACCTTGCCCAGCCTGGTGGTGTTGCTCTCACCGTGCGGGTGGTGTAATAAACACCATGTTTGGACAGTAGCCACGGGTGGAGGTGCGTGAGTTTCCACCACAACGCTTCCTGAGCAGCTCTGGAGAGGCACGGACTCCACTCCTCACAGACTGAGACTCCATTCCAGACCCCAGAGGAATAAACCAGCAGTGATGCGGAGAGAGGCAGGTGTGCACGGTCCCATGCCGGGTACAGCCCAGTTTGTCCGGACTGCCTGGGAGGGAGGAGGCTGGGAGGGGCCTGAGTGGTGTTAGCAGACACTGATGTGTGTGGAGGTGGCACAGGGGTCCCGAGAGGGCAAAGCTGGGCGGTGTCGGTGAACCAGCAGCAGCCGCCACATCCACACTCTGCTCCACAGCAAAGCTGTGTCAGTCTCAGGACAGAAGGGCTGGGAGACTCCAGCTTTGCGCTGCATGAGTTTATTAGCGAATGATACATGTACTTTGTCTTTGCTTTATGAAAATTCTTAACCAAATGAGCGTAGCACATTTGGTAGCACATTATGTAACCAGTCCCTTTAAAGCAGTATACAAATTTGTATGGAAGCGGTGGTTATATTTGCTTAAATAAGGATATAAAAAAACCCTAGAAGGAAATAAACCAAAAATTTAACATTCTCATCTTATTTTTCCATGAGTCAGTATCAATTCCTGTTTTTTAAAACTAGTGAATTTCTCTTTCCAGTGCAGAGTCTAGTCGTGCTAAGCACATGCTCCGCTCACTCGGGCTACACGGGGTTTAGACTCCGGGTTGCTCCTTGTGTGCTGCGTGACCTTGGGACTGTGTCTCACCTTGTCTTCTCGGAGAGGAGCCTCAGCCTGGGCCACTTCTTGGAGCTGAGCTGGGCTCCTAGGGCCACTTCATTCAGAGCTTGCTCTGTGTACCTGGTGCCGCTTGGTAAATACTGCATGTCTATCATCAGGGTTTTCCTCTTCCTGACTTTGACTGACTCTCCTTTATTTGCTTACTTGCTGAGCATTTTAGGTGCCAGGTGCTGTGCTGGGCATCAGAAGTACAGACAGGAAGGCAGGAGGCAGTTCCAGTGGAAAGCACCTCGTTCCTCCCATGGGGGCAGGGGGTCCACAGCCCGAGGCCACGGGCTCTGGAGGCCCCTCAGGCCATTACTGTTCTGCAGGTGCCTCTCTCTGGCACATCAGCCCCTCACCTGTCTGCACAGCACCACTCTCTCCTGTTGCCATTCAGATATTCCCGCACCGCCCGCATGCCAGTCACCAGGAGCACCGGAGCAGGAACTCCTGAGGACCCAGGTAGGAGCTGTTTCAAGCACAGCTCTCCCCTCAGCTCGCAGCCTGTGCCATCGGGGAGCTGTTTCGGCAGCCTCGCCAGCTGAAGGTCGCTGTTGACTTGTGGCTGGGTTCTGGGCAGCCAGGATCGGAGGCGGGAGCAAAGCCCAGGAAGGAATCAGAGGCCAACGGGGCGCATCAAATGACTCGGCGTGCAGGTCTGGAAATGCCCCAGATTGCACTCTCTAAGAGTCAGAGTCCTACCTCTCTCAGACGCCTCCCATCCTCCCAGCTGTGAAAGTACAAACCGCCAAGGAGCCTCAGAGGTCTTGGAGGCAGGAAGCAGAATGCTGCTTTCTCAGGGGAGTGTGAGAGCGGAGGTCTCCAGGCCCTGTCCAGCTTGATCTGCTTCCCGAAGAGGAAGAGACCCCTTCCTGTGCCGAGCTGCCTCGTCAGGCTGGCGCTCTGTCCTCACCACTCTCCCTGGGCACAAGCAAGCGGTGCCCTCTCTGGCTGCCGGGACACGGGGTGAGAGACACAGCCCCGCGGGCTTTGCACAGTGCTTGTCTCCCATTTGCAGTCTGGTGAGCGAAGGCTGGAAACGGTCATGGAGTTTCTGTTTGCTGCCTAGTCTGTCTCAGGGCGTGCCTGGAGATGTTTACACCTCAGTGGTGCTGCATGTTGGCTACTACTACATTGCCATGAAATTTGGACACTCCCAAGAAAGGAATAAAAAAAGGTCTTGATTCACATGATTGATTCTACACTTGTTCGCCTTGGGACTCTGTATCTATTAATCACTGAGTTCATTTGACATTATAGTTCCTGTGTCCTGTGAGGTGGGAAGAGCAGAGCCCCTGGGAGTCCAAGCCCTCCTCCTGGGCTCTCTGACTTCCCAGCCTGGGGAAGTCGGGCCACCTGGGGTTCTGTTCTATTGGCTTGCTCTGGTGCTTGACCCATTGTGCCAAGGCTCATTCTGCATCAGAGATTCCTCTGGATTCAGAAACCAATCAGGCATTGCTGGTAAAACTGTAGGTTTAGTTTGTAGTAAGGATGTTACCGTTTACGTCACATGCTCACAGGTGGGGCCTGGGGACTCACTGGTCACTGAGTCAGTGCTGGAGCTGGGGTGATGTCGGGAGGTGAGGCCTTAGTCCCTGGGGTGTGCCCTGGAAGCGCCTGGCTCCCTCCTACTCCCTGACCCCTCTCTGCTTCCTGTCCACCATGCTGTGAACAGCTCTCCTCTGCCTCAGAAGGAGCAGACTGTGGACTGAAACCTGTATACAAACGTGAGTCAAAGTAAATCTTTGCTAAGCTGTGGGTGTTGGGTATTTCCTCTCAGTGACTAGATAGTAGTCAAGACCAGTTTGTTTATAATGGAAGTTTGTGGTAGACTTTCAGGAGTCCTGATGGTTAGGAAGAAGATGCTGTGTTTGCTCAATTTTTTTAAGAAAACAACCACCAAACCCTAGGTCTGGGGAGGGAGTCAGCACAGGGAATGAAGACATTGCTTTTATCTCTACCTGGGAGGGAACTAAGACTATCTTCCTGGCTGTAGGATCAGGTGCGCAAGTTGGAGAATTGGAAAGACTTGGAGCCCAGCCCAACTGCTTTCCTGTTCTATCTTTAATGGAGATATATTTGTTTATTGCCTCCAACATCTTCTGAAAAGTAGCAGAATCACAGAATGAAGCTACATTACAGGTCCAGGATCCACAGTCTGGGCTCAAATCCAGGCAATCTCGTAACTTAGATCAGATATTTGGCTTAGAGGGAAGCTTATCCTAATTAGATAACACACCTAGGCAAACGGTCGACGTATTCATTACTGTAAGCAAATCTAACGAAACATGGTCTGTGGTGCTCCAAGTAATATCCTGGGGACATCTAATTCCACATAAGAAATGTTAGGGCTGGTTAGAAACTCCCACAGCATCTAACTCAATTACCTCAACTCAGAGATTTGAAAAGTGGAAGGGCGGAAAAGTCTATCTGCTTCTCCAGCCCCCTGGTTACAAAGATGGGGCTTTAGAGGTCACCCAGCTCCTAAACTCAGTGTAATCCACAAGGGCTCCCAGAGGGCAAAACATAAAATAATTGAGCTCAATTAAAGTTGTAAGTACTTTAGAATGTGATATGCAAGCGTTCTTGAGTATAAAATTGGTGCCTCTTCCTTGGGGGAACAGGAGCTGGCTGGGCTCTGAGGAAGAGGCTGTGTTGTGTTGGCTGCAGAGCAGAGAGGTCGCCACAGCCAGTCTGGGCCCTGAGACAGAACCGCCTCTGTCTGAGGCTGCCGCCATGTCCCTCCTGGGCACCTCCCTGTCCCTCTCCGTGTCCAAGCGGTTCCTAAGTCCTGTGTCACCGCCCTCAGCTTCGCAGGGCTATTCACACCTCTACACCCAGCTCCGACGCTGCCTGCTCATCCCTTTGTCTGGCCTGTATCCATTATTGTCTTTTGTTTTCCAAACAGCAGCTTCCACGTAGAATCCACCAGTGTGGCCAGGCTCCTCAAAACACAGGTGAACAGACTGAGGCTCAGAGTTGGGGTGGGGGGCATGAAGATGTGCGTGCTGGGGTGAAGCAGTCAGGACCAGCCTCTAGAGCTGCTTCCCCCACACACTCTCCTCCTCCTGCCAGCTCCTGGAGTAACCAGCCGACCTCCTCTCGGTCCGAGCTGCATGGCTATGGGTGAGGGGAAACTGCACACAGGACACGGACTGAAAATTCCTCACCGGAAATTCCACATAATGGAAGGTCTTTTGTGGGAGCTGAGCATTTGAGGCCTTAGCAGGGGCTGCCAGGGCACCTGTGAGCCGGCACCATGGCACCTCTTGGGCGCCATCCCCAGGTCCCTTCGTGACTGTCCATCCATGAGCAGACCTTTTGTAGTCTTTGTTTTATTTTCAGAGAGGTGCTTCTGCCCCGTTCTTAGCTTCCCACCCAACCCCCCGGTGGCTTCCTGTCCCCACAGGATGCTGGCAGGCACACGGATGGAGCTGTGACTGTTCTCATGACCTGCAGCCTGGGACAGCACCAATCGGTGCTCTGGGCCACAGAGCAGAGCAGAGCTGCTCTTTCTAACTTGGGGTTTTCACCCCACGTCCACCAGCTGCAAACCAAGTGGAAATTCAGCCACCCTAAACTGATGAAAGATATACGGCGTCAGACGACTTTCACATGTAAAGGACAAATGCTATTCTGAAGAAAGGTCCTCAGTGAGGTTGCCCTTTGGCTCAGAAGTGCAGGCAGGGACAGGCATCTGAAGAGCCAGCCAAGAAGAACAGGCCTGAGGACATCAGTCCTGCGCATCAGCACTGGCACTGCCAGATTGGGTCCGAACTGAGCTTTGGGCTGGGGCAGAGGAATGTGTGGGCTACCATGGGGTGCACTGTGTTGTCCACCTTCCGTGGTGTCAGGGATGCTGATTCCTTGGATCTTAGTAGGAAATAAAGACACTGGCAGTCCCGGGAGCGGAGGACGGTTCACTCACTCACAGGTAGATATGGGCAGCTGCCTGTGCCTGCTCCGGGTGCGGCCGTGCGTCCTGATGAGCTGGCTTCACTGGGTTCAGACGCACCAGGCAGCACAGTCCAGCTCGAAGTGTGGTAGGGGCCTGGGGGTCTGTCCCTGGCTCCTTCCTTCAGCGCCGCCTGGGCTCTGGCTCCGGCTACCACAAACCCAGCTGCTCCGCTTGCTGTTCCCTCCCACCCAAGGTCTCTGCCCAGGGCCCAGGAACTTCCCCAGCAAGGAGGAGGCTCCAGTGATGGACGGCACTGAACCAGACCAGAGGCATCGGGATCGGGGACCCTGGGAGGCACTGCCTTGCTTGGCGCCTGGTGAGCCACGGTCTGCAGCCCTCGGCTGCTGCTCCTGCCCTTGTGTCAGGCATGAGCAGAGCCGTGGCGAGTGCTCTGCTTGTTTGGAAGGCTGTTCCTTTCCCGAGGGTGATGTGTGGAATCTGTAATTTCACTGTGTGTTTGACCCATGAACTAAACTGTGGGGGAGGGAAGAAATCCCAACACCAAAATGCTGATCTGCAAGTCATGGGAAGGAAAAGCTTCCGAGGAGACAACGGACGACATCTCCAGAGACACTTATCTGGATTAGGGAGGAGGCTTTTAGCGGCACGCTGAGCCTTCTCATTCTTATTTCTTGTCTCCTTTTTATCGGTTGTTGGTGAAGGGAAAATGGCACCAGAGTCAGTGGACAGGAAGGGGATCATCATTCTAATGACCTTGTACAAAGAAATGTAAATTCCACAGCTGCTTCCCAGGATTCCTGGTGCAGACGGCCGAAGGGCTGGGCTCCTGCTCCGGGAACCCTGGTGTCAGAGACAGGCACATCCGCCAGGACGGACGCTCGTCTCAGAGTGCCCTGGTGAGGGTGGGCAGGGAGGGAGGACCTTATCTGGGGTTGCCCCACGTGCTACACAGCATGCCAGGGCAGGAGGCTATGGGATGAGACAGGCAAGGCCACTGCTCTCAGGAGCCCGGAGCCGGCACGGGCACAGGAAGGAGCTGAGCTCGTGATCTAGATGGGTGCATAGCCTGCTTGCTGGGGGTCAGGGCAGCCTCCCTGCAGGAGGATTTCAGGGCTGAGACCTGACAGCCAGTGTAAAGCAATGTGAAAGATGCCCAGGTGTGGAAGGTTGGCATCTCTGGGGAACCGTGGGTAAGTCACAGAGGCAGAGGGTGGCACAGGGTGCTGATAGAACAGGATGCAAGAGGCGAGTACTGGGCAGGAGCAGTCGATCCACTCGATCCAGACGTGGGCGAGGCGAGCCAGAGGCGGGACTCAGATCGCAGGTACTGGGCAGGAAAGCGCCACGGTGGGCGGGATGGAGATGGTGGATCCGGTTTGGCTGAGAAGCTGCAAGCAGAGAAGGTGAGAGTCAGGGGTCTAGGACCTCGAGGTTGGGTGGGAACAAGGGGGTTGGGGACACGGGTCAGAAGAGCGAGCAGGCTAGATGCTGGCGACTGACGCAGAGAGGAGGACGGAGCAGGGTGGAATGGGAGGCTCAGAGGGAAGCAGCTCCAGGTGGCGGCGATGCCTGGGCTGTGCAAGGGGCCTCGGATGTAACAGTCAGTGTCGCTGCTCCCAGGAAGAGCTCGGGAGGGCGTTGGGCTCGACCCTCCTGACCGTTCGTTCCTTGCCATTTTAACTCCGAGGAAGCAGTAGCATCAGATGTGATTCTAGATTTGATTCCTGTTAATTGGATTCTATTAAATGCACTCCATTAATAGGATGGGTCTTGGCAGTGGGATAGATGCCTCGGCGAGCAAAGTCTTTGAAGAGATGAATGTTCGGATCGCACCCTGGAAGGGAAATCAAGCCACGCCCACAGAACGTGCCGGGAAGCTGTCACCACAGCGCTCCACCTGCAGCTCACTCCACATTCAGAGACTTCTGGGCTCAGTTTCCCTGCCTGTAAAGTGGAAACAAAAAGACAACTCTAGGCAAGTTGTGCTGATTTTATAATGTGATGTTATAGAGTGCCTGGTGCTGGGCATAGGAACGCTGAATTCTTTCTTCTCTTCTGGAAGATTTCCTTAGTTAAAACAGCAATCCTTTGCATTTTAAAAACACTTTGTGATTTTCAAAGTGCTTGCATGACCAGTCTAATGTTCCCAGAAATCAGAATAAAATGAAAGTGCTTTTTTTCCCCTCTTCAAAGTGAGAAAACTTTAGAACACAGCTAATGAAATGATCTGAACTGACTTAATTTAGTGTAGAATTAAGGGCTCTCAGCACGGGCTGCAACTGGCACCGTGATTGCTGCTCCAGCCTGCAGGGCGCCAGAGCCAATGGCCCAACCTTACCTGCCTGGCCTCTGAGCGCCCCATCTTCTGCAGGGAGCCTCTCTACGCCACCCTCCCTTGGGCTGCTCACCTGAGCGCAGGCTGTACGGTACTCACGCCATCTGCTCAGCCTGGACTGCAGCTGCTCTTCCACTGCCCCTACTGTCTTTGGCTGCATTCCGGTCTCCAAGAGGCGACACTGAGTCTCGGAGGGGCCCACGGGCCAAGCTTGCTAGTGCTTCTCCCCTGGAGCACAGCTCCGGGCTGTCCTCCATCAGGGCTTAGGGCAGGATGGGCAGCCTCTTCCGGGGCCATGTACCCATGTTACCCTTTCCCTTTGGCTCATTCCCCAGTCTCTGAGCTATGTCCTCCCTTTCCCTCCACTTTATCCCTGTGCGCGGTAAGCAGAGCCTCCATCCTGCAGCAGCTGCCGAGTCAGCCAGCATCTCCGGTCAGAGGGACACACTGAACATTCCGCTCCACTCAGAGAGGAGGACGAGGCCATGCAGGATGCAGGGGTGGAGTCAGAAGATAGTTGGGCAGCTCCTCCCTCTGCCAGCTCCTGGTGCATGTGCTGGGGCAGATGGCATCATCTCTCTGGAGCTCTTCTCTCATTAAAGGTGAGGTCCTAATTCCGTAAAACCTTGGATTTCAAGTAACTTGCTCTGTGAGTGTTCCACAGGATGAGAAAACATTTCTAATACATCTTAACTTTCGCATGCTCACAACTGACGCATGCTTCTTCCGTCTCCCTGAGTCTCTCCTGAGTAATCATCTCCCAGCAGCAAAAGGTTATGGAGAAGACTTGACCTCAGAGGAGGAGGAGAAAAAGGCAAGAATCCCTCAATTCAGATGAGATCAGGGAGATGTGGAAACTGGGAAACAGCACAAGATTTTGTGGAAAAGCAACACCGAATAAGGACAAAGCAGCATGACAAAGGAATCTATCTATTTAATGATGAGCCAGTGTCACATTTCCACGAATCCTCCAAAGGAGCAAAAGCAAGTGTCATCAGACAGGTTCTTTGTTACAGCTGTGTGAGAAGAATAAGATTCCATGGATCCAGTAGACAGCACTGCTTCCATTAGTGACAGTGAAAGTCGTCCCGCACAGCAGCCTTCCTCCCTCTTGGCTCCCTTATACCAGCCACAAATGTTTTCAAAGGTAAATGCAGGTTAATTTGTTCATTTTTTAAAAAAAGATTTTGTATTTTCCTTCATGTTTGTTATAATATCATAATATTTTTGAGACAGGGTCTTGCTATGTTGTCCAGGCTAACCCTGAACTTGCAGTGATCCTCCTGCCTCAGCCTCCTTAATACTGAGACTATATGTGTGCACCACCATGTCCAGCTCTAACATTTTTAGATTGTGTAATGAATTATCTGAATTCCATTGTTTCTTGTGGGAAATTTGCTTTACTCTGCCTGTGCTTTGGGTGTTTCTGTTTGCATGTTTCTGGAACAAATTATGCTCCAAACCAAGGCCTCACTGTACTCACCTTGCTGACTTTTGAGGATTCAAGGAGTGTATGATGAAGGTGCCTAATACACGGTAGCTGAGAGGGGCAGAGACCCAGAGAGCTGAGCTCTAGTCCAGCAGTTTCTGTCCCTGGAGTAGAAGGTCTCTCTTCACACCCTGCCCACTCTAGTCTTCCCACCTGCTGGCAGGCAGGACTTTCCTTCTTTTTCTGCTGCCTTCTCCCATTGGGCTTCCAGGCCTGGTCTCCTCCTGGCCGGCCCAACTGTACCTTGTCTATTTTGTTCAGCATTGCTCAGAAACAAGTGGAAAACTTTGTTACCATGCAGACGATGCCATCCCATCTCCAAAGGCTTCTGCAGGGCAGCTGTGTATCTGGATTTTCACCAATAACCTGGGCGATTCTAACATTGATGGACAAATGCACCCGAAAGTTGCAGCTCATCAGCCCTGCTCCCAAAACTGTGCTCAGCAGACAATAATGATGCTACACAGTGCCTAGCACTGAGGCTCAGAGGCCTGTAGGGCAGAGGCAGCACAAGGACGTAAAGTCTGTCTGGCTGCACAGAGCAGCAGCAGGGCCGGTGGAGGAGGAGAGCGGTCAGGGGGCCAGTGCAGCCAGCCCAGGGAGAAGAGATGGCACGGGAGGCAGCGGGCTCCAAGAGGAGCTGGCAGTGGGGAGCAATGAGCTATTACTGGGGTCACGCTGGCCAGCTTGGCTCCCCATGGGCCGCCATCTCCCAGGCCCTGAGCTCCTGCTCCACGGTGTCTGTTATCCTCAGAGATGAGCACAAGCACCTCGAAGTGGGCACAGCTGCCTGTGTGATGTCCTGCCACTGCCACCTGTGCCCCCCTCGCTGACGTCTGGGCATCAGCAAAGTTGGGGGAGGTCTGAACACAGGGTCTGCAGTGGGGCACGACTTGTCAGCAGGTGTGGAAGTTGGATCTGATGGTCGGTAAGTAAAGAAGGCACAGCTGTAGACAGGAGCATCTCGTGCACTGCCTGGGACTCATTCATGTTGTAGTGTAAGTGTGCCCGGCCAGTGTGTGAGCTTGCCACTAGCTTTGGCTTGCGTTTGGCAATATTTGAGATATTCTTTATCATAAGAACTAATGTGTGTTTGTCTGAGCATCAGATAACAGGCCATCCTGGGTTTTTATTTGCTAAATCTTGCCTCACTCTGTTGGAGACTATTAGTCATCTCTCATTTGCACTAATGTCCTTTTTTTTTTTTTTAACTTTAAACCTCTACTATGAAATTGCTAGTTGGTGCTTTTTTCCCTTTGATCCAAAGAGTAGATACTTTTTTCTTTGCTGCCTCTGTGGACTTTTCCTCTTGGTCTTTTTTTTAACTTTGCTCTTCTTTTCTCTTCTTTCGTTTCCTCTCCCCTTGTTTCTTTTTGTGAAGCCAGGCAGTGAACTTGGGGCTTTCACACTGAGCTGCATCTCAAGTCAGTTTTCTTTTCTTTTTATTTTGAGATGAGGTCTCCTAGGTTGCTAAGTTGCCCAGGCTGAGCTCAAACTTCTGACCCTCCTGCTCCGCCACCCAGAGCTCTGGGGTGTGGGTGTGGAGTTTCCTGGTGCAGGGAGGCCCATCTCCACTAGCTCTGCTCCTTTCTGAAGTATCTGTCTGACTTCCCGAGCCTCAGGTTTGCTTCCTCCATCACTGTCTCCTCTGGCTCATGGGAACCTCTTGCTGAGTTTCGTCTTTCAGGCCCCTCTTTTGTATCCTAACTCTCGAGCAATCTGGTCAAGCCCAGGACTTTCTTATACACAAACCAAGAGAAGCCGCAGGGCTGCACTGAAATTCAGCCCCCAGAATACTCACAAAACAGACAAATCAAAATCAGACAGTGTGACCAACACCTCGCTAATCACCATACTGACAGGCAGATGGGGCCGAGCCCTTCGCGGTCGGTGAGTGTGAACCGTATTTTCAGCCGTGACACTAGGGCTGAGAGAGGTCTGTGATTCCCTGGGTGACAGAGTCAGGGGCACTGAAGGAAATGTCAAGGCAAAGTTTGTGAAAATAAAGAGGAAGTTTCTCTGCCATCTGACTTTGCAGAGCCTATAGCCCACCTGCAGCTTCCGGAGGCTGTGAGCCGGGACCACCTGGGTGACCTGGGTGACCCTCCTTCAGCCCCCTGCTCCAGTCTGGGCCACACGGTCAGCTGCAGTTAGAGCGCAGTGCAGTCCTGCACCCCTCAGAGGCTGCTCACGACAGCAGTGGCCCCAGGAGATGCTGCCAAGGATGGGGCTGGCCCTTGTTCTTCAGGGCACACAGGGCCTCTGTGAGGGCCCCCACTGGGTTGTGGTGGCAGGTGGATAATTCCAGGTTGAGGGAGAAGATGCATTAGAGGGGAACTGAGGCTGGGAGGAGGTGGAGGGAAGATGTGTGAGGAGGGACGGTGCTGTGAGGCCAGCAGTGGCCAGAGCGCAGAGAGCTTTCTGTCCAAAGAGAAGCAGGACAGGGAGGTGTGTGGAAGGTCTGCACAGAAGGCAGACACAGGCGTGTGTTAGAGCAGAGCCTCACAGCTGCTCTGCGGTGGCTCAAGGAGCAGCCAACCGAGAGGGGACTGATTTTCAGACTGGAGTTTGGAACAAGAGGAAGAAAGTCTCTTCACAAAGTGCGGGGCAAGAAGGGGAAAGGGATTGTGCTGGGTTTTGCTGTCTGGCCCAGGGCTCACTGGATCACTGCAGAGACTGGCAGAACACAGCCTGCTCAGCCTCCAGGGACAGGGCTGAGAGCTTGTCTGGGAGCCTTCCTCCTCTGCCCTTTGCAGCCAGGAGCCTGGCCAGCTGGGAGGCCACAGGCAGGACCCCTGGCCTCACCGCACACCATCCCGGCGGCCCACTATGACCTGTCAGTGGAGAGTAAGAAGCTGTCTGGGAGCTGTGGTGAAATCTCCGAAGCACTAGATCCAACCATAGCCAGGCACAGTGAGTTCCCCACTTGAAGGCATGTGTGGTGTGTTGTTATGTCCGGAGCTTGACCTGGGCTGAGTCCTGTCACACAGCTGTGATTAGATGGAGAAATGAACCTGCTGGTGTCTAGAGGCCTCCTCTCCACAGGCCAAAGCTCTGTGGGCCCAAGCATTCCCCAAGCATCTTCATAGCTCTTGCTGCCCCTGAGCTGTCCGCTTCTGTCGTGGAGCGAGCTGGGCAGGAGGAGGGAGGAGCAGGCCCAGCAGGGCGTATCCTGGCCACCTACCCTGCCTGGTCACCAGGTGTCAGGTGAATGAGCGTCCCCTGGGAGTGTGTCTGGCAGAGACACCGCTGGTCAGTGTGGAAAGGATATAGCACCACAGCTCTGTCCCTCAGGGGACTCGGACGAACACTGTCAACTCTGTGAGGAAACCCAAGACAGACGTGGGAGATGGTCAAGTCAGAAGCCGAGCTTCCCGGGAAGTGAAAAGCACAGGGCTGAAGTGGGCTGGCCCGGGGATTGCCTGAGGTGTGTCTGAGGGGC
>PVIC010035776.1:0-18893 GCA_004025085.1 Thryonomys swinderianus
CATTGTGGAGATCTGTGTGGAGATTTCTCAGAAAACTAGGACTAGGGGTCCCATTTGACCCTGCTATCCCCCTGCTAGGAATATACCCAAAAGAATTTTTAAAATCACATTGGAAAGACAGATGTACACCCTTGTTCATAGCAGCTCAGTTCGTGATAGCTCAATCTTGGAAACAACCCAAATGTCCATCAACTGGAGACTGGATAAAGAAGACGTGGGTTTTTTTTTTAATAAAATGGAGTATTACTCTGCCATAAAGAATGACAAGATCGATCCATTTCGGTGCAAATGGAGATACCTGGAGGATATACTAATAAGTGAAATAATTAGATCACAGATAGGCAAATTCTGGATCTTCTCTTTGACATGAACACCTGTAGATGCAAATGAGCTCTAAAAAGTATGACGGCTTTTATAGAGTGGGAAATTTCCATAGGAAATTTGGTGTGTGAATGTAATGAGGGGAAGGAATAAATATGATACAGAAAGAAAATAAAAGAGTATGTATAAAGGGGGTGGAGAGCTGTGGGTGGGTAGGGATATGGGTAAAAATGAGAATTAACTTGTGTCATATACTGACACAAATTCCCCAGTGTTATATGTGATTGTGAGATGTATATAAATTGTACCAATAAAGAATTCAATTAAAAAAAGAAATGGAAGGTATAATAGAATTTGAGTTTATTTTAATAGTGAAGTAGAAGTTATGTTGACAAAATAATAATTAGTATGTTTGTTGATCGGTCTGGTTTTGTTTGTTGTTTTCTAGAAAATTGGAAAAATGACATCAGTTATGAGCACAGTAGGTGTTCTGTTTGTCCTAAAGCTTCAGAAGTATATTATTTGACTCCTTTTTCAAAAATGAAATAGCCTAGTGCATCTGGAATTATTTCTGGATTTTCTAATCTATTCCACAGATCCTTGGGTCTATTACTTTGCCAGTGCCATGAAGTTTTTACCACAGTGGCTTTGTAGTATAGTTTCATGTTGGGGAGCATGATACCCCGTCTCCCATTTCCTTTTACCTAGAATTGCTTTTGCTATTCTACGTCTTTTGTAGTTCCAGATTAATTTTTGGATTATTTTCTCCAGATCTGTGAAATATGTTGTTGGGATTTCAATTGGAATTGCATTAAATCTATATAGAATTTGAGGGAGTATAGCCATTTTGACAATATTGCTTCTTTCTACCCAGGAGCAAAGGATATCTTTTAATTTTCTGATATCTTCTTCTATTTCTTTTTGTAGAGTGCTGTAGTTTTCAGAGTAGAGATTTTTCACTTCCTTTGTTAGATTGATTCTTAGATATTTCATATTTTTGGATGCTATTGGAGGCAAGATAACCTCTTTAACAAATGGTACTGGAAAAACTAGGCTTTAACCTGCCAAAGGCTGAAGCTAGACCTATGTCTTTCACCATGCATTAAATTAAAATCAAAGTAGATTAGAGAGCTAAATAGTAAAACAGAATCACTAAACCTACTGGAAAACAGGTTAGGTAGTACTTTTAGAGACATTGGCTTAGGGAAAGACTTTATGAACTAAACCTCTCTAGCATGAGAACTAGCAGAAGGAATCAACAAATGGGATCTCATCTCATTAAAAAGCTTCTGCACAGCAAAAGAAAGCACCAGCAGAAGTGAAAGGACATCCAACAATATGGGAAAAAATTTTTACCACCACAACCAGTGTGGAGATCAGTGTGGAGATTGCTCAAAGAACTAGGATTAGAGGTCCCATTTGACCCTGCTGTTCCCCTGCTAGGGATATACATGAAAGAAGTAAAAGACTCATATCACAGCAAAATAAGTGCACTGATGTTTATAGCAGCTCAGTACATGATAGCTAAATTTTGGAAACAACCCAAATTCTCCAACACGTCTATTTCAAATGAAATATGATACTTAGTTGTAGATTTGTCAGAGAATTTACTGAATAACATTAGCAAGCCTTGCTGGCATTATATAGTGTTACTTCCCAATTAAAACAATAAAACAAAGTGTGAATTTATGTTCATTTGTGTGTACATATTTTTATTTTCTACCTTGACCAAGAAATTTTATAAAATGCTTTATTTCCCAAACTAATCTTTGGGAATTTTTTTTTCTTTAAAAAAGAAACAAATGTTTTCTTATCATTCTCTGTATAGGATAAATTCCAGTGCTAAATTTTGATGAAGTTTGAAATTTAAATGTAAATATATGTACTAAAATGAAGTGCTTACCATAGAAGTCCATTGCCAGATGCTCTACCACATATACATACAATAAAAACCACACAGATTTGCTGGGCGTGGTTGCTCGTTCCTGTCATCCCAGCACTCGGAAGGCAGAGACAGGAGGATTGCTGAGTTCGAGGCTTGCCTGGGCTCCATAGTGAGCTCAGGGCCAGCCTGAACTACAAAGCGAGACCCTGTCTCAAAAAAAAAAAAAAAAAAAAACATTCATTAAATGAACAACTAGTAGCAAGTCAGAGAATCTTGTCCTATATGAGTATTGTCCATCTTTGGCACTGAGAATTAATTTAAAGGAAACCCCCAAGCTTCACTTTAATTAGATAAAGGAGGACAGAGGTAATAAAAACTATTATAAGTACAATCATAACTTTGTACTCCACTGCTTTAAATCTCATTGAATATGGTACTTGCTAAGTTTTGGCATGAAAAGTTGTTTCAATACTCATTTCTTGGTACTCAACACACAAGCTGGAACTTGCCAGTGTAGAATGACTCATGATTTGCTATGATTTTCAGCCAAAAATATTTGTTTGTTATTCACATTTTACATGAAATGTGAAATCAAAGTATCAGCGCATGATAAAAATTATAGCTTTATATTAAAGTGATGTACGTAATTATGAGGAAAATATTGATTCCCCAGCAAGTTTGGATATGACATCAATGTGATATTTTGCTTTTAAATAAAATAAAACTATATTTAATGAAAATAAATTCTGTGAAAATGTGAATGACATTGTAAACAAAATGAAAACATACCAATTGCAATAGTGTTTATTATTATATTCTATAATATCTGTAAGAGGCCCAAGTCATGTTTGAAGTGTTTCTCAGTTAATGGCTTATTTCTTTATTCTTTTCGGATGGACTATATTATCCCCACAGATTATTGGGGGGTAATTTTTTTCTACACTTCTCCTTTTTAAGAACAGTTCTGTCTTTTGGAACAGAATTAAAAATTGATTTAGCAATCAGTAAATATAGAACAAGAGTACTTAAAATAAAGTCAACAATTCAGAAATAGAAATATTTCACTTTTCATTAAACAGAAACCAGAGAATACTAAAGAAAGTGTCTAACAATACCTTCCTTAGAAATGAAGTAGACATGAAAGCGTGATTATAGCCTACTAGATAATTGTTACTATAGCTCTTCAGCTATATATGTTGCCTGGTTGATAAACTCACACATGAGTAGTGGAGTAATTAGTTCAGAAACTATGGACATTTGGCCATTTTAAAGATGAAATGTAATATTATAGTCATTATTCTGTTCAATAGATCACTAAAGCTGATCCATTCTATTTAAATAAAACTGTACCCTTAGATCAGAATCACTCTTTCTCTCTCCCTATACTTCCACCAGTCTCTGGTAACCATCATTTTACTTTCTACTGCTATGAATTAGAAAATATATACAATTATTATGTATAGATCTGGTTTGAATTGTAGAATTTGTCCTTGGCAATCCTTCTATTCATCAGCCAGAAATTCACTCAGGATCCAGGTAGAAAGGAGACAGTGTACCTAAACATACTGAGTTAGAACTTGGAATAAGAGTTTTCTTTTAATACAAAACCATACACACTGTCCATACATCACAGTGAATGCAAACAAACATTGGATAAGATAAACTGTTCACTAGACAATGGAAATGATTGTATACTTTTTAGGTTTTCTCTAATAGAAAAATAACCAGGTCCTATTATTTTTAAATGTCTCTCTGGAATTATACTGATTGGTGTTCTAGTCAGGGTTTACAATGGAATGGATTTAATACAGAACACCTAATGTATAGGATTATTTTATAATCCTCACCCAAAAAGTCAAACGCAGAGGAGTACAATAGATCTGTCTGCACAAGAGACCAAGGAGTCCAGACGAGGGCCTGCATCCCACGGCGGTGACCAACACAAGCCCCGCTGAAGGCCAAGAGCCCAAGGCTGTGGCCTCCACAAACGCGGCCAGTGGCGTAGAGCCCACCACAACGTCTCCTGCCCGTTCACATGGAGAATGTGGATCGGGAAGGCCCGAAGGCCAGTTGTGGAAGGTAGGAAGCCTGTGGCAATGGCCAGCGGGTGTAGGCTTTGTGGAGGGTCCTGCACTGGAACCAGAAAGTCATGCTGATGACGAAGATGAGGGCCCTCCCGAGAAGAGCAGCCATTCCCAGCAGCAGCGAGGATCCAGCCTCCTCCAACTAGGCCAGCCAGGTTCCCATAGGAGCAAACTTCTCTGATCAGCGGATCTTCCCCCGCCCCCCAGGTTGCTTTTCACGCCATTGGCCACAGTCCCAAGGTGGATCTTCCGTGCCCAGA
The DNA here is from genome assembly GCA_004025085.1 of Thryonomys swinderianus. Classification (NCBI taxonomy): domain Eukaryota; kingdom Metazoa; phylum Chordata; class Mammalia; order Rodentia; family Thryonomyidae; genus Thryonomys; species Thryonomys swinderianus. The sequence continues at coordinate 4,551 of PVIC010035776.1, forward strand.
ACCACGCCGACTCAGTTCATCTGGACCTTACAAGTTGGCCATTAGTTAATCAACCACAATTATCATTTTAAACTTGTTTTACAGTAATGAGGATGGAACCCAGGGCCTCTAAACTGAGTTACATCCTCAGCCCTTTTTATTTTTATTTTGAGACAAGATCTCCTGAGTCACTAAATTGCCCAGACTGGACTCAGACTTGTGATCCTCCTGCTTCATCCTCCCGGAGTGCTGGGATTGTGGGTCTCTACTACCATTTCTGGTTCATTTTATATTTTAGGATATATTAGTGTTGATCTTCAAGTTTTTTTTTTTATTTTAGAGGGGTTGATTTCACACCAGTACATGATAAAGAAAACTGCATTATTTAGAATTTATTATATTTCCTTCTTTGTTTTTTAGCAATTTTCCTGTTCCTCATTTATACATAAATTGATGAGAACAGAGTGTTGAGCAGTCTATGATATTTTAAAATGTACCTCTAAGTTCAGTATCTGTTACTTTATTACACTGGGTTTGATAATCTAGTAAATCTGAAAGTCTATAACTCTTCTCATTTAACACAAGTGTGATTTTTATTTTTAAATATGTCTTTAATTGACATAGTAATTGTACACATTTATAGGGTACATTTCAATACATATATACAATTTATGATGATCAAATCAGGGTCACTGAAGTATCTGCCATCTCACCTATTTAGTATTTCTTTTAAAATATTTTTTATTATTTTAGTTATATATACCTGTGTAGTAATTTTTGACATACATATAGTGTGCATCAAACCTTGGGGGTCAGCATAGATAAAATTTAACCTATGCCCTGGATGCTACAGATGCCAAGATTACCCTTGATTAAACTAAACATTATTCCAAAATCTTGGTGAGATATTCTGAGCCATATAGTGAACTGTATCTAGGTAATTATATGTATATACACAGATATGTGATCATTGCATGTTACTAATATTCATAGTGTTATTTAACTAAACCTAAAATATAAAAGTTTCATCTGATTCATAAAATTTTTTCTTCAGTCTTTGCTTGTTATTTGTTTCATATGATAGTCACTTTCTTGCTAGGAGGAAATAGAAGCTGACTTTCACATTCATACTCTGAATGTGTCAGAGTGAGCATTTGTATGCACTCTGTGTTCATGTGCTGGTGGGTGTTGGTGTGAATGCAAGTCATCTGAGAACCACATCTTGAGTTCCTCTGGATCTGGTTTTCCAAAACTAATCAATGAAAGCGTTTCTTTTAGCTTTTCCTCTTTCCCTCTAAAGGGAGTTTTCTTTCTTTATTGGCACAGTCAAAAATATGTTACTAAACCCTTACAATTTCTACTTAGCCTTGAATATGTCCTCTGTAATTTCCTATTTTCTGGTGTCTCTCTTTAGAGCTAGTAATAGTAGTAGTGGTAATGTGTAATGAATGAGGGACAAGTATAGAATAATTTAAACTAACTTGTAGCATCTTGTTATCATCTACAAACCCTGGCATGGCCACTGCTCCCAGTGACACCTTCGCTGCCGTAGCTTCTGGCCACGTGCCACCTCGCTCACTCTGCGCTGGTCACACTCGTCTGGTTGTGGAGATCCCACCCCCAGGGTGGTGCTCCTGCTCTGGAAACCCTGCATGTACTTTGCCCACCTGGGAAGCCTTCCCTCTGTGAGGAACAAGGCTCCCTCCCTTGCTTCTTGTAAATTCATTTAAAAGGTACTCCCACACTCCCTTGCTGTCATTTTAAAATTATACTTACTAGTTTATTGTAGGATTTTGTTACGCTCAAAGAAGTCTTAACAACATACAAATTTTGAATAATGAAAAAATACGAGTACTGCTCCAAAACTGAATAACCTGAAAACTGAATAGCAAAGGGATATGTCCTGTTTTCCCTGTTAAATCCATTTCCTCGTCATACAGATTATTGGTCTGTCTGTTCTTTTTGTCATTCCCTGCTCTTTCCCTTACATTTTCTGAGACTTTCTTAAAAACTGGCTGTTGGATTTGGGTGAGCCAGTGGGCAGAATCACTTGAGCAATACTGAAGTTAGGAAGAGGAGGAAAGCGAAATGGTTTTCTCTGTCACTGCTTCGTTTTGCGTGTGTGTTAGTGGTTAACAGGGATCCTCCCAGGCTCTGGACCTCATGGGAGATGGCATTCCTCAGGACTCCAAACTTCCAACAAGGAAAAGCCTTGTCAATTCAGCTTCTGAGGACCCTGTTTACTGGCTTCTTATGACGCTTTCTCCCAACTGTTCCTTAATCCCTACGATCCTTATGGGGTTACGGCTTCCTGCTCCTGCACAGCTGTGGGCCGCCCACCATCCTTTGTGTAGACTCCACACTTACTTTCCATTTTTGGCATCAGATTTTCTATTCTAAATTTGTTTTAGATCATGATCTGAAAAAGATTCCGTCTCCCCTTTTCTCATTCTCTCTGTCCCATATAATTCCCTTATCTGTTTTTTTCTTGATGGTAATTTCTAGTAGCTCTTCCCATCAATATATTTATCCACCTGTTCATTTCTGTGCTCACCAGCTAAATCGGAAGCATCAAAAGAGCTGAGACATTTCGATTTTGCCATTCCTGATGCTCGGAGTACTGAATGTGTATTTGCTGCATGAAGGGAAATTAAATGAGCAACCTCATCTCTTCCTCCCCAAAATATTGCCATCCTCTTATCTTGTAAATGAGTTCTAAGGCACTAAAAGGTTAAGTAATTTGTTGAAGCTAGTGAGTAGTTAGCCAAGTCCCAAACCGTGTTTTCTCAACTTCAAAAGCAGACATCCTAATTAGTATGCCACACAGCCTCTTTCTGAAAACACAGGAAAGAAGAGCAATCCTATTAGACATGCATAAAACTATGTTTATCTATGTCTAATAAAAATAATTCCAGATTGTCCAGTGACTCTTTGTATACTTGTCTCTCCCTCCTGACGTATATTCATCATTAGGATAAAACTGGACTGATTAACACAATCACTGACAAGCGGCCCATACATATCTGACTCAGTCACTGCGGTAAGGGAAACAAGTGCTGTTTTCTAGCATGTTCGTATTTAAGTTCAGTTCAATTAAGTGTCCCACAGTTAAAGTCCACCCCGCAGTCTCTGTCTTCTCCTTTCAGATCTCTTTCTCAGATGTCTTCTCGGATGAAAATCTTTGATAAATCTCAGAATTTGTTTACTTTCCTGCCATACCAGAGTTCTCTCTTTGCTTGTGTTTATTAATAATTATCCACCATTCAAATAAATGTGTCTGGTTTGTAGAGAAACATGCCACTCACATGAGATAAAACCACGAGGTTTAAAGTACACGAGGTGATCTTTCCACAAGAAATCAGATGTACTCAGAATAGAGCGAGCTTCTTAAGATAAATTTGGGCAGGAGCTCCTAAATAAATCTAAGCATATCAAGTTGTAGCCTCCATTTTTACCTCTTCCGTATCTACTTCCAAAACCTCTAAAATTAACCCTCTGGAGATCCCAGTAAATAGCATGCAACATACTCTCCTCTATTCTGATTCAGTAAAAAAGGATTTGCCACACAGAAATGATACCATTGTCCTGCTAAAGTGTGGAGATTTAATATTACCATTTGATGTGGTAATGTATAATAAAACTTTGCAGTTATTTTACTTATTTTAAAAATAATGATGCATTATTTCTTCAAATGTGGATTCTTCCACATACTGAGCTGTATTTGTGATAGACCATCAGATTCTATTTTGTAACATGTATCTTTCAATCTCTTATTCCAAATGTTTACTTCTGACCTATCTTCAAGTGTGATCATTCTTAATTTTTCCTTGTTCGGCTTACTGTTAAATACATCCATTTAGTTATTTTTCACTTATCATGTTTATCAGTTCCATAATTTTATTCTGCTTTTCCTTAAAATATGTTATGTCATTTTTATGGATTATGATTCTCAGCAAAATTTTTAATCCCTGATTTAGTCTTTTTGATAATGATCAGTATAGTTACTTAAATCACACATAAGATCAAAAACACGTGCATAGAGATGTTACATGTATTTATTGCATTCCCTAATATGCATTGTATAAATATTATATTTTAAAGACCTAATATGAATATCATTTTTGTTTTACATAGCATATACTATATTTGTCCAAACAGCTACCAAATATGCATAACTACTACGAAGTGTGTTTTTTGTCAAATTAAGTGTACATTTGGTAATGGTTTTACTGTGAAGTCAGATGGACTGCCATTAAATCCTGGCTCCTACACTAACTGCTTAACAGTAAACTAATCACTTGGCCTTATTAAAAACAGTTTCAGCTTCATGCTGGGCATGGTGACTCATGCCTGTAATCCCAGCACTCGTGAGGCAGAGGCAGGAGGATTGCTGAGTTGTACAGTGCTAATACATGTTGAATTATTGTTTCAATTACTGTTACATACTAAACACTCATACATTGGTTTAGATTTAGTGAAAGCAGAGTTAACATGATATGATTCCAAATATCAAGGTAATGATATTGTTTTGTCCAAAGGCAACTGATACCACTGAAATGAAGTAGCCTTCAATATTGTATAGAATGGGACTCAGTTTCTTCAAATGTGATCTGAATTATTTGTTCACATTACTCAGCTTCTCTCTTTTTTTCCATTTCCTGACTTTACAGTAAGTTTACCAATACAAAGTTGAAAATTCAATGTAATATATGTAAGATTCTGGACATACCGGGCATAGAGCAGGAGTTTATCTTCGTGTTCATATTCACACTCTGTACTTCAGCTTTTCGTGTTTATTAATATTTGGAATTAGTAGAAGAATTGAATTTACTGACAACATAGCCAAGCATGACAAATTTAAAGTGGCTGAGTCATTCCTTTCTTGTCTTTCCTTCTTTCCCCCTGACAAAGTTTGTGACAGTCTGCCACCCGTGCGCTATCAGGAGACGATGAGCACCATTCGGACATGGATCCAGCAGTCAGAAACCAAACTCTCTAAACCTCAGCTTCGTGTCACTGAGTACGAAATCATGGAGCAGAGACTTGGAGAGTTGCAGGTCTGTAGATATTTATGTATTATAATCAACACATTGCAGACTTCGTACATCAAGAACTCACATGGATGTAACCTTAATAAACCAGAACTGAATCAATGACAAAAATGATAGCTTAGCAGTTGACCTAATGATTTCAAGACTATAACTCGTGCATTTTCCTTTCTCTGTGTATATGTACACATACTCCATATACACATGTGTGCACATAAATAAAAATTACATCATCAAAAACAATTATGTGCTGTATTTTTGGTTTAGTATACAGACTAAACACAGACTGCTTTTGATTATCATAAAAACCTTATTATTTTCCCCTATTGCTTCCTTAGGACTAACTCGCATTCTCAGAGACAGTGTTAAGTCAGTGTTTTTATACAATTATTTTGAATGTAAATATGAATCAGGTGTAATATTAAGAAGAATTGGAATTTTAGAAACTATTTAATACTCAAGTTAGAAAGTATAAAATACTAATATGAAGAATTAAGTGATTTGTGAGGAATGTTAGAATGTTTTTCCTACTGATTCTAAAAATATTATGTTATCAATTCAATCTTTCCCGATTTGAAAACATTCATGAATTATATTTAGGAGCAGTGGCAAAATGTTATTTTGAGGTAGTACCCAGAATCGAACTTAGGACCTTGTGTTTATAAGCCAGGTGCCAGAACAACTAAGCTAAATCACTGGTCCCAGAAGCAGACATAATATGTAAACATTTTGAGAATTAAGACAAAAAAGTTTAAAATGTTTAACTTGTTATCCCATCTTTATTATGAGATTAAATAATATTTTTAGATTAAATAATATTTTTAAGACGCAATAACTTTCAAAAAAGTTTAAACATTTTTCATATACATTGGTTTGTTTTGACTACTTAATACAAGACAAAGCAAAGTGCAGCTATATAAACTGTTATGTTCTCATTCTGGTTTTGTTTATTAGCTAGCAAATAATTCTTAAATGTACTTGAGAAAATAGGATTCCAGTCCCACAGGAGAAATCGATTAAAAAAAAAAAAAAGAAAGATTGAAACAGTACAACAGTAGCAAAGTGGAGAAAATCTGAAAGAAAGAGCGACCGTGTGACCAAACAGAACATTTCCACTGGAAAAGACAGTGAGCAAATAATATTGATGAATATTATTGTGAAAACATAAGGACCCTTCTTTAAAAGTCCAATAAAATTAACGTATACATTAAATACTGAAAATAAAACTTTTGAAAATTTTCTAAAGTCCTTTAAAACATGATGAAAAAGTGCAAAAAGCTCAGTGAAAACACCAACAACCACTATAATAACACCAGAAACATTTTTTGTAAAAACTGAGTCTAAGAAAAAATTTTCTTATATGAGTAGGTAAAAAGATTGTAGTAAGAAAGAAACCAAAAGGTGACATAAATAGCCAATAGCCTATGAAAATTTGTAATTCAAATTGTAAAGGATTAAATACACATTAAAATGACATAACATTATTCATATCCTAACTTGCACATATACAAAAGCTATGATTGCAGATTTGAAAATGAGGAACTAAACATTCTAATTCACTTGTTAGAATATAATGTAAATTTTACTGTGGAAATGTTCTCAGTACTTTCTAATAGTAGGTAAAAACAATGACTTTTATACATAAATATAGTTTTAATGAAGCTTGAGTGTTGTAGGAATAAACATATGTACAAAGATAGCAGTAGATAGGTTAGAGGTAAATGATAGATGGATAGCTAGATAGGAATGTAATAAATAGGATTGGAAAGCTAGGAATGAATAGTCCTCAAAATGGAAAATAATTATAATCAACTAGAAAAACTAATGAAATTTATATTATTTGAAAATACTGGATGGCATAGGGAAAGGTTCACAATATAATGCTTAGATGGAAATATAGTTATATGGTAGATTATTACCTAAAATCAGTCAATGGGAAAATTTTAATGAAGTGAAATATTTTAAAAAGTAAATTAAAATGTAAAATCAGACCAGGAAGTAGGCAACCTTTTATGTCTAATAAGTTATTTGGATAACACAAGTCATATTATGAAAGCAAAAATAATTGTATGTATATAACAAGATCAGTATTTGAAATGTCTTACATATAGAGAAAATGGAAACTTTATATAAAATTTTTAGAGGTAAATAGTTTCTTTTTCATTTCTTATGAAAGCTTATTATTTTAGTGATAACTTCAGTATCATAAATTCACTTAACTGCAGGTTGGGTAGGGGAAAATTGAAATGTGGGCCTCCTTTTGTAACAGATTGCGTATTTGCTGCCAGAAAGATAGAAAATAAGAAGTAAAGGTTTTCCCTAGAACAAACCTAGAATTTTACCTCATTAATTCAAAATGAAATAGGATCTTTTTCAAATGTATGAAATGAGTTAATTATCAGTAGTAGGTCATCCATCTGTAACTTAAATAATTGTAAATAAGTAAATTAGCATCCCACATATTAATAAGACAGTTTTATTTTGAGTAAGAAATTATCTTGCAGAAGGTTTTGCATATATCATTAAACTGAATTAACTACATTATACATTTAGTTATTATATAAACATGATTCAGTAAAATAAAGTATGCTAAAATTCTTTGGTTCCATAAGGAAAACTTTATTGTCTATGAAAATAGGTGTGTAGTATTAAATAAAATACTCTTTAACTAAAATGCAGGTGATTCAGGAAAAATAAGGAACTTCAAATGCTGCAGATATTTTAATTGACTTACTAGATTTAAATATTTGATCAGCTAGCTTTTATTTAAAAGGCATTGAATTTAACTGAAAGTTGTGAGTTACTTTTCACCAGTGACTATAAATAGACTTTTTTCTGCTTACATCTTGAGGCTTTGCAAAGTTCTCTGCAAGAGCAACAAAGTGGCATGAACTATCTGGGCGCCACTGTGAAGGAGATAGCAAAGAGAGCCCCTCCGGAGATCGGCAGGAAGTATCAAGCTGAACTGGAAGAGATTGAGGTGCGCTGGAAGAAGCTGTCCTCACAGCTCCTTGAACATTGTCAGAAGCTGGAGGAACACATGAATAAACTTCGCAAAATTCAGGTAATTCCAGATTGTATTTTTTTATTCATAATATTTTGCTGATTTTCTTCTGGACAACACATTATAAAACTTAAAAGTAGATGTAAGACCTCCTAAGTCCTTCAGACTCATTCATCAAAACAAGACACACCATTCTCAAAAGAGTGGAATTCGCCTATTTCTAAGAAAGCAGTAGGATTGTTTGTTAGATTTCCCTTTCAATTGGTTTGATTTTTGCACCGAAACCATAGGATGTAAATATGATATCCTAATCACTTCAAAAGTGAATTATTCTTTATTCTGATTGTCCTTTAAAATGCATATATCATTATTTGTGACTATATAAAAGTGCATTTCCACGAAGTGTTAAAACATAGTGTTCTGCTGGTGATGATGTGGATCAGAGAAGTAGTTCAAGTTCACAATATGGCAGCTTTGCCAGATAGATTAAATTTAGGGTAATTCGAGATAACTGACCTGTAATGTAGGCCTTACTCTGCTGCCACCCTGCCCATCTCTGCTTCTTCTCTCTCTGAAGTGAAGAAATGAGTTCGAAGGTTTTATACTAAATTGTGGGTAGTTTGAAATAAAAAGTTCTGACTTTCATTTTGATAAACATAAAAAAACATGTACATGCATAAATATATATGCAGATAACATATATGCGTTATATGCCATATTTTAGCCCATATTTAATTTATATTTATATGCTTCCTTCCCTGATTTCTATTAATTTTAATAGACTATATTCATAATAGCACAACCTAAAAATCATGAAGAAATAACTAGAGTCTAAAAGTAGTCTAAATGCTTAAAGTAGTAGTAAAGCGTCTCTTTGGTTGGGTAGTTATGGTGAAATACATTAATGTTGGGAAAAGAAGCTTCAGAAGTATGATATGAGACACAAGCATTGGAACAACGTGCTTCTGGATGTAAATCCCAGGCCAGCTACTGATTTTTTGATCTCTACATGTTCCAGTCTAAAACAGCATTCTATGAGCATGGCATATGCGTTTACATAACTCCGTTTAGAAATGTATGTGTACAAGCATGTATACATCAGTGCATATGTGAAAACACATGCCTGTCAGGGCCACTGGGCAAAGAGGCTACAAGTATATGGTGCTCAGCAGCCTCAATAAACTCATATTCAAGGGAAAGAGAAAATTAGGTGTGTTCATTTCCTGAAAAAAATAACATCAATTTAATGGCTTTAAACAGTACAAATTTGTCATCGTACAGTTCTGAAGGTCAGCAGTGCCAGATTATTCTCAGTCGGCTAAAGTCAAGATGTCAGTGGGGCTGTGATCTCGCTGGAGGCTGCAGTCTGTTTCCTTGCCATTGTTTCTGGAAGCCACAGTTGTTCCTTAACGCATGACCCGGGCTTTATCTTCAGTGCCAGGAGTGTAGCACTTGCCAGGGACAGTGCATCTGCCTCCGTTCCTCTCCACCATCTCTGTCTCTCTGTTTGGGTCTGTTTCTCATTGTGTGTCCCCTCCCCCTCCTTTCTTGTTCTCCCTCTTAATTTAATATTGCATTGTATCTAGCCCGATGAGATGAACTGAGGATAATTTCCATCTCAAACTTTTTGATTTATTTACCTGTGCAAAGTCTTTTTTTTGTCATGCTAAATAACATGAGTAAATTCTAGTTACTAGATTGGGGTTATCTTTCTGAGGGCAAAGCCAGCATTCAGTCTACAGCAAAAAATAAATTAAACATTACTGTGAACATTTTAACAGTATTAAGGAATGAAATCCAATATCAACTGGGAAAAAGGGATCATTGAGTGCTCTTTGAACATAGAGTATCTGAACTGTACTTTAAACAGGTAGAACTTAATCAGTGAATAAAGAGAAAGAAAGAGTTCCTGGCAAAAAGAATCATTATGTTTAACTAACTGTAGGAAATTCAATGTTGTGGAGATAATGCATATTTCTAAAGATTAATAAAATATATGGTTGAGAAAATGATACTGGAGTATATCACGAGCAGTCCTCTATGCTATGCTTTGGACTATGTATTTAACCTCATGCTAAGAAGAGTACGAGCATCAACAAAAATTATAATAAGTTAAAGTGCTGTAATCAGTATTTGAAAGAAAGGAAGATGTAACTTTAGTTGCATCATTAGACTGAGAAGGAGGGAAGAGAAAGTTCTAGGCATCAGTGTGGACAAATGATTGAAGTGAAGCCAAACTGAGGCAGGTACCCAAAGGAGTTGAGGTAGTGACAGAGGGATCTGAATGACAAGGACAAAGTCTGTTGTCCATTGAGAAATGGAAGAAAAGCACACTTAACCTTGCACATCATCAGGGAGGTGATAATGCTGAAGTTCTTAGTTGACTCAGGTGTGCATAAAATCATTCATCATATTAAAAGGGGACGGTTCTGTGAAGTACTTAATTTTCAACAGAATGGAATTAAGAAAAGGGAAAACAGTACATCCAGATAGCATAGGTGAATGGCACAGAATAAAGGAGTAGCAATCATACAGTTGAAAAATATTCCCAAAACTTAAACCAACAGAATAAAAGATAATATTACAAGAAAAAAATGGCATGTACTTGGTTATTTATAAATGATGACAGTTGACATACATTTTCACTTGATCTTTACTTCAAATTGGTAAAACAAATAAAAAACCAAATGTTTTGTCTTTTAAGATGCCTCAGGCTTGATATGAAAATTCCCATTTGATGGGACTGTCAGCTGTAGCAAACTACTTGTGGATGTTGGGGTTTACGGAGGCCATAAAGACACCATTACATTGAGTTTATTCCTCCTAGTTTATTTTATATACTGTAAGGGCGCATTGTTAGTCCTATCGTGAGTTGTTTTGTAACTTCCAACTTCTCTAGAGGGGGATGTGATTTAATGTTCTCAAGAGGAACATCATAAAAGCACATTTGGTAGTAATTTTTTATTTTTAACAATAGCACACTTCATACACCAGTGCTCATATAGTAGACTATAAAAACTCAGTCTTACTAAAAATATTACTTTCCTGAAAAGCTACTTAGAGACATCCTTCAAGCATGGGATTTGTTTCTGGGCTTGAGTTTAGACATATCATCATGATGAACTGTGTTAAGAGCAATCGACACCCCAGTAATGCCTTCAAATGGGTCTCTTTTTCCAGAATCACATAAAAACCCTGAAGAAATGGATGGCTGAGGTTGATGTTTTCCTGAAGGAAGAATGGCCTGCCCTTGGAGATTCAGAAATTCTTAAAAAGCAGCTGAAACAGTGCCGAGTAAGATTTTTATGTCTTTCATCCTACGAAGTCATTCATATGTAGAATATTATTTGCTTAGTTCAGTGGTTCACAAATGTGGGAGTTGGGGGGAGGGAGGCTCCCTACTATCAGAGGACATTTTGCAAAGTCCAAGGACAGGTTTGGTTGTCACCTCTTGTGGGAGTGATAGGGACAGATGGCACTGGCTTCTAGTGGGTAGTAGCTGGGAGTGCTACTAAAGATATGCCAAGGGTCACCACGAGAAATGATTACAAAATCCAAAATATCTCTAGTCCAAATATTGAGAAATCTTAGGTGAAATAAATCAAAAATAAACAAAGCATTGCCTTTTACTCAAGTATCACTTTATAAGATTATGTTGATACAGAATCTAATATTATTTAAAGGAATTTTGGAGTTACTTGTGATTTCTTATTATAGATTATTACTCATACTGTGTTACTCTTTCCACATACAATGTGTTGTATTATAATGTAATACAGTATGGATTTTTGAAATGATATTCATTATACTATTGGCATGAAGCGAGAAGAAAATTAGGCTTTTAAAGACCTTTTTTTTTTTGCAAATATAAGCTCAAAAAGCAAATCTACTCTTCAAATAGCCTTCACACTCATCATGCTATAAACAATTGCTGTGATATTCTGTGTTTGAAAATGAACATCCTTTCAAAAGAGTAATGTATTGAAGCCCATCATTTTCACACACTTCTCCAACAAGAAACAGCAAATCTGTTTCCCTTTGGTTTTGAAATAAGTGTTGTACAAAAAAATCTCTACTTCTTTGATAATAACCACTGAACATTATAAAGACTGTCATGCTCATATATCCAGCTTTAGCTATATCTATTTTATATTTCAAAACACAAAATCCATATGCAGTGACATGATTTCTAATTACACATTTCCTATTTATGTTGCTTTTACAATATGTAGTAGAAAATTCTCATTCTGATTCAACTGAATTCTTTCTTTAGCTTTTGGTCAATGATATTCAGACAATCCAGCCGAGTCTAAACAGTGTCAATGAAGGTGGCCAGAAGATAAAGAATGAAGCAGAGCCAGAGTTTGCATCCCAACTTGACACAGAACTCAAACAGCTTAACACCCACTGGGATCACATGTGCCAACAGGTATGAACAGTCTCCTTCCACCCCCCGGGGGGTGCCTCAATTTACCCATAAAATTCCTTAATGCTTCTTTTTATAGTTATATTTATTTAAAACTCTGATGCTATGTTAATGCTTTAAAACATCAGGTAATCACATTAGATTTTTCTAGTATGTGGAATTATTATTATGTGACTAATACGTATTTTTTTCTTACTAGAATCTTAACCTGACCTTCAGCACAACCATCCTATGGGAAAATCAAATCCAATTCATAGGCATTATTTTCATTGAATGTTTTCTTCAGAGCCTAAATTTATTATAATAATTTGCTTAACAGATACACCACACATGAAACATAATACAGAAATCAAATGAATGAATAATATAGATGTATGAACGAATATGACCCATAATTTTTACTCATCGTTGTTAAGATTTCCAAGTGTGTTGGGGCTGGAGATTTAGCTCAGTGGTTCCGGCGCCTGCCTCACAAGCACAAGGTCCTGAGTTCGATCCCTGTAACCACATACAATGCTGGGTGTGGTGACTCATGTGCACTAGCAATCAGTACCACATATCACAGTGCCAGGCATGGTGGCTCACACCTGTAATCCCAGCACTCATGAGGCAGAGACAGGAGGATTGCTGAGTTCCAGGCTTGCCTGGGCTACATAGTGAGCTGAGGGCCAGCCTGAACTACAAAGCGAGACCCTGTCTGAAAAAAAAAAGATTTCCACGTGTGTCTTCTTTAATACATTTACTTTAATCAGTATTTTAGCATAAGAATAGCTGAATGAAATATACTTGTACATTCACATTTATTCATTTTTATGCAGTATAATATTCTTATTGATATTTAAAGATGACATTAGGAAAATAAAATATCTTCACAAGTAGTATATATCGAGTCTTTTTTGTTCAAAAGATGGATAAAAGTGATTAATTTTAAATTCACCCATATTCTTTTTTTAAATTACTGAAAGATTTCAACTTTCTGTTTAGAAGACATACAGAAATGATTCATTTTAAATTCACTGATACTCCTTTTTAAGTTACTGAGAGGTTTCAGTTTTCTGTTTAGAGGCAATTGGGTTTTGGTTATTGCTAAGTAACCTTTTCAAAGCTAAAGAGAAATGATGTCAAGAAGCAAAAACGGAATCTGAGAAGGAAAGGAATTTAGACAAGTAGAAAGTCAAGGCAGGTTTCCTAGCTAACACAATCCCTGACAATCACTTAAGAGTTTCATGAACTTACAAAGGGACAACCCTGGCTCAGCTGTCTTGAATTCTTCTCCTAGAGTCAAGCCACTGCCAGAAGAGTTGGTCAGGGAAAAGTATTATGCAAATAATAGATTGTGCTGTTGATATTTTCCTGGAAGGCCTGTATGACACATATTTAGTTTTAGAATGTTCTTAGTGAATGACTAGAAAGAATCACAGCAGCTTGTTTATAGCAAGAGGAAAAACAACAGCCAAAAATTATAAAAACTAAAGTCAACAATATTACTGATAGCTCAGGATTTTTTGTGACTTACAGAAGTGTGCTTTTTTTTTTTTTTTTTTTGCTTTTTGAGACAGGGTCTCGCTTTGTAGTTCAGGCTGGCTCTGAGCTCACGATGGTGCCCAGGCAAGCTGCCGCGAACTCAGCAATCCTCTTGTCTCTGCCTCCCGAGAGTGCTGGGATGACAGGCGTGAGCCACCACGTCCGGCATTGTGGTATGCGGTGTTGATTGTTGGTGGGCGTGTCTCCACGCCCAGCATTATATGTGGTTACTGGGGATCAAACTCAGGACGTTGCGCTTGTGAAGCAGGCGCCGGAACCACTGAGCTAACCCTCCGGCCCAGAAGTGTGATTTTTTAAAGCATCTTAATTCTTTTTTTTTTTTTTTTTTTTTTGTTTTTTGG